>JAVJIF010004113.1:200000-233112 GCA_038442645.1 Agave tequilana | reverse complement strand
ATTATTTTTGAAAATTGAAAATTATATGGGATAGATTTTTAAATAAGATCATTCAATCAATCATTCTTTTATTGGGTCGTATTAGAGAGGTCACTGATGGGTTCCTTCAAGATCCACATTATCCTGATTGGGTAGCAATGCTTGGCCCAATCAGACCACCACCGGAGCCACCACCATGAGGTAATTTCCTTCCATTCCCATTTGTTTCATGTATATACACATTCACGATGCTTGAGGACAATGCATGAGATATGTGTGAGGAGGGCTTACTAACATAGTTAGTTTTTTATTTTCTTTCTTTACACTTCTTTTAAATTTTTAAAAAATCTTTATATAAAACTCTTTTCTTTTTCTTTCTACGAAACATTTTGAAACAAGATAATAGTTTTGATTTATTTTTAAGAAAATTAAGATTATCTTAGGAATTAGGAAGACCTAAAATTATGAAATTTTAAATCAAGTCAAAATAATATCTTGTTAAAATTTTAGGATAAGAAAGTAAGATTGAAAAGATAATTTGATCTTGAATTTTTTGCCTTAGATTTATGCACTCCACACTTACACAATTTTTGGGATTGAAACAAAGACTGAAATGCCATAAAAATATTTTTTTTAAAAAAATATGATGATAAAATCACTTATTGAAGTTGGGTAATTATGCCTCAGGAAGCATGATTATTCCACACCTAAAATGGTGGATAAAAAATAAATAATCCCCTTTAGTTTTGTGGCCTTGTTTACTCGAGTCATTAAGTCCGAGGATGTTTTCTCATCTGGTGCCCTAAGATCATCTGGTTTGGGAGTCACCGGCTAAAGGCTCACTACCCGGGTAAATAAGAAAAGCCTAAGAAAACTAAGAGAAGAAAAAGAAAATATATATATATATATATAATAGTATAAATAACTGGCATAAAAGTTAGAGTCGTTATCCCAAAAATCTTCACAGTCCACAAAGTGCATATCTTTTCTAAGAGTTTTATGAAAGGTCAAAGAGTCAATTCAATTTTAAATTCTTACATTTAATTTATAACAAGATTTTTTGCATTTTGACTTAGTTTAAGAAAGAACAATTTCTGGTTAACCTCTGACCTCGAATCACTTATATTTTCGCAAAAATACTTCAACACTTTTCTCTATTTCAAAATGCGTTTTCAAAATACTAACATTTGATTTCTTTCTTCATGGATTTTGTGGGTGTAATCCGCTGAAAGCCCTCAGGAGACAAAACTCCTCCTCTAGGGGAAACTTAGAGGTTTAACGCCTTGTTATACATGCTCAGTGCAATCGCGTCACCTGCGAAAGTCGTGTAATAATTTTCTTAGTTTTTGTTTTGCTCGGGGCAAAGCAAAAGATAAGTGTGGGGGTGTGATTAGTCTCTAATTTTGCATAATTTTTATCACATTCGCATATTTATTTGGTATAAAATTCTGCTAATAAAGCTTTACTTCCTTGATTCTAGGTCCATGGTGTGCAATGAAGAAGAAGACCCTAATCACCATTTATTTGGTGATTAAAGGCCTATTAAGATAGCCATTGACCTAGGAGGCTGATTCTGTCAAAATCAGGTGCTGTAAATCAGAAACTGGGAGCAGAACCGACAGGGAGACAATTGGCCAGCGCACAGCAGGCGGCGCTGTGCGCGCCGCCCCAGGACTGCCACGAAAACGCGATAAATGCCGCTTTTCCGCGGTAATCCTGTGGAGAGCGCGCTGAGAGATTCTGCGCGCGGCTCCATACAGGTCCCCCTTCCCATGGTGCCTATAAATACCCCCCTGGGGTCTCCTTCAGTAAGATATGCAATGTTTTAGGAGTAATTTTCATTCCATGTTGTAGTTTAGGATAGTTTAGTTTAGGTTAGTTCTTCTTCCTCCATTGTATTTTCCATTTTATAGATCTCGTAATAGGGAAAGAGAGTGGTACATGCTTGGAATGCAAGAGTGCTTGTAATAGAAGGTGACAATTTATGAAAGGTACTCTTTTTACCTCTCAATGTTTTTTTCTCTCTAACTCTTTTTACATGTTAGCTAACTTTTCTCTCATGGCAACTAACTATTAACCACCAACTAGTCTAACTTCTTATTTGATAATCCACATGAATCAATAGCCTCTACTTGGCCTTACTCTTGCAAGTGCCATTGATGGCTCATGATGATGGATCTAACACTCTAACTTCCTAACCACTAACAAGCTAACATTACTTTATTTCATGCTTGCTCTTATCGGGTTTGGATGATTTAAGTATAGCTTGCACTTGTTTGTTGAGTTGGGTTGTGATGAGTTACATATGGGTCATGCTTTGAATTGCTCTTGAACCAAGGACTAGTGATGGCCAATGATACATGTGAGGCACTATCACTAAGAGGTTAGCGTGTTGGTGCAGTCTTATAGTATTTAATAGCCGTGAGTTTTCTTTCTTTTTCACTTGTTTTTAGAAAATACAACTAAAACTACAAATACCATTTTTTTTCTATATTTCTCACTTCTTCGTATTTCACCGTACCTCTCTTTTCATTCTTTGCTTTCTTTTCTTTTCATTCTTTAAAACTTTGAAGAACTTTTAACATATACGTGAATCAACCGGTAAAGCTTTTATCGCCTCCCGTCCTTGTGGATTCGACTCGTTTAAGCCTCTATGCTATAACGGACGTATCGAGGAAGCCAAAGCACACACACTTTAAATATTGATTTCAAAACATACACTTTTTGTGCGCGGTTTTCCCCCGATCATTCCACCAGTGGTACCTACAACATTTTGGCCTCCGAGTAGGAGAAATCCCAGCATCGGAGTCGGATTCAAGTTGCTTCCGAGTGGGAAAAATCGTATCAACGGAGTTGTGATCATGGAATTCTGACAGGAAAAATTCCTGCATCAAAGTAAGGACTTTGAGCGGGGGAGAAACCACAACAGAGGAAGCTCGACGGCTGGAGTCTGTATCGCCGTCACCGAGTGTGGGAATCCCATCAACGTGAGGTGCAAAATTTCAAGGGAGGAAGGAAGATGCGCACAAAAGATTGCAATGGAACATCTTATATTAAATGTCAGATGTAGCATAATAAAAGTTTTTGTTAACAAAATTATGGATGCTCGGCTTCTAATCGTACGAAACTAGTATGTTGAGGGAATAATCAAAATAAGAAAACCCTCATACCTATGTCTCATGTAGTCATAGGCTAAACATACATAATCCATAACTGTTAGATTCAAAGATTGGGTTAATGATTAGTCTACGATTATGCATTATTATATCACATTCTCTCACAGATTTATGAATAAATAGTAGATCTAAACCGTGTTTTGGTCTTAATTGCAGGTAGATCCAAAGTCCAAGGGCAAGATGGAATAAGAGCCTAATTCATCCCAATTTATGGTAATTAATCCCGCATTACTTGGAGGCCAAGCAAAGGATTCTCTAGAACATGCATTGAACCTAAACTCCTGCGCTTGTCAGACGAATATTCGGGTGCAAATACAGAAACTGAATATACCCTGACAATCCACGACGCCAGAGGAACAATCTGACGAAATCCAGGGACCCACCTCTCCTGCTATTGCCGCAGAAACGCGGCAATAGCTGCGTTTCCGCGGCAAAGCTGTGGAGCCACGCGTTGATTTTCGACGCGTGGCCCCGTCTCGTCTTCTGGATGCTTCTGAGCCTATAATACCCCTGCCTCTGGGCCAAAACGCAAGCATTTTTCGTTTTTTAGGAGTAGGTGCAGATTTAGTTTAGTGTAGGTGAGTGTTCTTCATTTCTTGTATTTTTCATTTCTTTTCTTAGATCATTGTAGTAGGGCTGAGTGATTTCTAGAGAGAGAAAGCAAGGGATTGATGTAATAGAGAGTGACACTCTATGTAAAGATGCCTCCTTTCTCTTCCAATGTAATCTCCTTCACCTTCTACATGATTTCTTGCTAGTTTTTCTTCTCATGGCAATCTAACTACTAACCCTAACCATCTAACCACTTACTTGATAATCCACATGAATCGGGTTGCCTCTACAAGGCTTGTTCTTGCAAGAGCCTTGATGGCCAAAGATGATGGGTTCTAACATCTAACTTGCTAACTTGCTAACCAAGCTAACTCTCTTTTATTTCATGCTCTTTTATTTCATGCTAGTAGTGTAATGAGTGATGCTTGTATTAGCTTGTTCTTGATGCAATGTTTTGAATGTGATGAACCATCCATGAGCCATGCTTTGTACCGTCTCTTGGAGCCAAGGATTATGAGGCCAAGGATCAAAATGTGAGGCAACTATCTCGAAAAGGTTAGCATGGTTAGTGGAGCATTTAGTAGTTAGTAGCCATGAGTTTTCTTTTAGCTTGATTTAGAAATCGTTTTCAAACTCTTTTCTCATTTTTCTATCGGTATTTTTTACCATCCTTCTTAGTTCAACTTGTTCCATCTCTTTTTCTATTTTGATTTCCAAAGCACTTCACTTTTGTTTCATCTTCGTTTCTATTCATTTTCCAAACCACTCTTTTATTTATTTTTACATCGCCGTTTTCATCGCTCTCCTCACCTACCACATTCTGGATTTCATTTTCTTTTCTTTTTCATTCTTTTTCATTCTTTCAACAAAGAGAAGTGTTAACAAACAACGTGAATATAGACTGTTAATGCTCTTATCGCCTCCCTTCCCTGTGGATTCGACCCGTTAAGCCAATGCTATAACGGAAGTATCGAGGGTACATTAGCCATTCGAGCTTTTCATTTGATTTCACATAAAACATATTTTTGAGTGCTAGTTCCGCCACGATCAAATTTTTGGCGCCGTTGCCGGGAAGGAATGGTTTTGTTTTCACGTTTTTATTAACATTGTCTTCTCTGTTTTGGTGTGCAGAGCAATATTTACAGGTGCTTAACATTACAGAATAGACCCTAGCTTTGCATCTCCCTGCTCTTGAAAGTAGGGCCCAGATTCTAAAGACAAGCCGCGGAACCGCGACATTTGCCGCGAAACGCGGCAATTTTATGAACATTGTAAATTTTGTTGTTCTGGGATGTGTGAATTGTAATAGCTAGTGGATTTGTGCCTCTATCTTTCTTGCTTTGATTGCCTACACACCATAATAGATAAAAGAACTAAATACGATATTTGGACGCTTTTAAAACTCGACATTTGCATTTAGGCACGTGTCAATTCAATTCCAATATACTGTATTTTGTTCTGTTGTTGTGATCTGGATGGAGATTACATATGGCATTGCATATAGCATAGGACAACACGTGGGTGATTTATCGCTTTGTGTTATACTATTATCTATATTGCACACTTGCACGAATTGAAATTAAGGCAAAACCCAAACAGATAAGGTGGGATTTCATTACCCTTTCTTAGCCTAAAATCATCTCCCCATCACACAACAACCAAGCCCTAATAAAATTTTGAATAGACGTTGGCCACTAGGGACATCTCGCCTAGGTCTAGGTCAACCCTACTTTTTGGCTTGGTTTTGATTTTTCTTTTCTTTTTTGTTGTTTGATTTTTCTTTTTGTTTGTAATTTTTTTTGTGAAATGGCATTCAACAAAATAATTCTTTCAATCCGAACATGAATCCATATTTCACACCAACCCCATTTGATTCGGATAATTCCAACCCGGCGTTTTTATAATATGCACCAACCAAGTACACCGGGGTTGGCCTTATCCGAATCAATACAACCCATACCCACATTCTTATGACTCTAATTTTCAAAATATTTCAACTCGTCGCAGAGTCAATGGGGATTCAAGTCCCCCGAGTTAAATTTTCAACCTCCTTGTCCACCATATCCACCATGTCCACCTCGTTCACAATTTACACAATATTCATTCCCAAATTTGCTTCCCATACTCCTTTTTCTGGACCTCCAATTGAAGAAAATCCGAGTTACAAAAGAGTTTAGAAGCCCATCTCAAAGGGCCGAGCAACAACTTCAAAAACCATTGGCCTCTTCAATTCCACATTATTATCAAGAGTCTTACTCAAATCCACCTCCTCATAATGAACAACCATCTGTCTTGAAATGAGTAAGGAACTTTTGTGTGAGTCTAAACAACAATCACAAAATCTGATGGACTTACAATTTTGCCACCAATTCCAAAACAACTCTTCATCTTTTCAACAAAACGATGAACCAATTAATTGTAAAAAGATGCTTGAAATCATGACTCAGGCTCAAAATGCTCGTAACCGTGACATAGATTTGATGATCCAAACTCTTCATTCTCATCCTATTTCTTATGTCACTAACCATTCGTCCGAGCCAAAGAGTCATGTTGTTTTGGAAATCAAGATTCAATTTCAGCACACCCACCTGAACTTGTCCAAACTTTAAATCTCATTGACATTTTGGCAAGTTATCCTTTTCCTGAAATTGAACTTGAGCATGAATATGATCATGAACTTCAAATTAGTGATTCAATTCTACTTCCTGATTCAATTATGACTCCGGTGTCTTCACCTGATTTCAATCCTTTTCCTGAGTCAGTATTGAATCCTGTGCCATCCATTGTGAAATTGAATCACCAATCATTTATGATGATTATATTGAACTTGACCAATTTCATACTTTTGAAAGTCCCATTGATAAATTGGCAAGTTCTCATTTTTTTGGAATTGAACTCAATGTGGAATGTGACTTTGATTCTCAAATTTGTGATCCAGTTCAAATCCCTGAATCATTATTGACTCCTGTTATATTACCCAATTTGAGTAACATTTTAGAGTCAGTTTTGATTCCCATCCCTATCATTCTGAACTTGAATCACCAATCTTAGATAGTCACATCCATCATGGGGAATGAATGTGGACCTGAGCTTCATCTTCTTGATTTGGACCCACTTCCTGAACTTATCTCGACTCCCGAACCTTTACTTGACTTGAGTCATTTTTCTGAGTCGATGTTAGTTCCTGTACTTCCTGAGTCCAAATCAATCATTCCATCTTTTTGTACACCATTCTGGGACAAGGGTGTTGATAAATTTGACCGAAATTATTTTTAAAATTTGGAAATTAGATGGGGTAAAACTCCTAATAAAAATCATGCATATATACATCTTTCTAGTGAGTTGTATCATGGAGGTTTCTGGTGGGTTCCTCCGGACTCCAAGCAAGAATGATTGGGCCGCCTTTCGTGGACCAATCAGGCCGCCACCGGAACACCACTTTAAGGTAATTTTTCCTTCCCTCTCTATTTGTTCATGCATACATACATCACGATGCATTGAGGAAATGCATGAGATAAGTATGGGGGAGGGTTTACTAACTTAGAGTTTTTTAGATTTTCTTCTTTTACGCTTCTTTTAGAAATCTACCCTTTTGTATAGGAATTTTCTCTTTCTTTAAAAATTTTTTGAAATAAGAGACAAAGTTTTGATCTATTTTTAAGAAAATTAAGATGATCTTTAGAAATTAAGAAAGCCTTAATTATGACATCTTAAACCTAGTCAAAATAATGGATCTTGTTTAAAATTATAGGCTAAGTAAGATAAATTGGGTGATATTTTTATCTTGAATTTTTTGCCTTAGATAGTATGCATATGACACTTATCATTTTTTGGGATGGAGACAAAGACCTTAAATGCCATAAAAAAATAATAAATAAATAAATAAAAAGAAAAAATATATAAATAAACATCACTTTTTAAGCTGGATAATGTCCTCAAGAAGCATGATTATTCACGCCTAACGGTGGTCAAAAGAAGCAAATAATCCCCCTTAGTTTGTGGCCTTGTTTACTCGAGTCCTTAAACCCGAGGGATGTTTTCTCATCTGGTGCCCTAGGACCATCTGGTTTGGGAGTCATCGGTTATAGGCTCGCTACATGGGTAACTAGAAAGCCTAAACTAAGGAAGAAAAAAAAAGAAGAAAAAAAATGTTATAAATAATATAAATAAATGGCTTGATGTTAGGTTTTTGAAATCCCAGAATATCTTCACTATCACAATGTGCATATTATCTAGGTTTTATGAAAGATAATTATTCAATCCAATTTTGAATTCTTACCTTAATTGAAGACAAGATCTTACATGGAGACTAAGTTTATGGAAGAATGATTAGTGGTGGACTTATGACCTTAGATCGCTTATTTTTGCAAAAATATTTTATAAACTTGTCCTCTCTTTCAAAATGTGTTTTCAAAATACTAACATTTGTCTTCTTTCTTTATGGATTTTGTGGGTGCAATCTGCTGAAAACCCTCAGGAGACAACACTCCTCCTCTAGGGTAACCTAGAGGTTTAACGGCTTGTTGCACACGCTCAGTGCAATCGCGTCACCTGCGAAAGTGGTGTAATAACCCTTGTAGTATAGTTTTTCTATTCTTGTTTTGCTCGGGATGAGCAAAAGAATATGTGGGGGTGTGATTAGTCTACGATTATGCATTATTATATCGCATTCTCTCACAAATTTATGAATAAATAGTCGATCTAAACCGTGTTTTGGTCTTAATTGCAGGTAGATCCAAAGTCCAAGGGCAAAGATGGAATAAGAGCCTAATTCATCCCAATTTATGGTAATTAATCCCGCATTACTTGGAGGCCAAGCAAAGGATTCTCTAGAACATGCATTGAACCTAGACTCCTGCGCTTGTCAGACGAATATTCGGTGCAAATACCAGAAACTGAATATACCCTGACAATCCACGACGCCAGAGGAACAATCTGACGAAATCCAGGGACAAATCTCCCTGCTATTGCCGCGGAAACGCGGCAACCGGGCGTTCCACGGCCAAGCGTGGGAGCCACGCGTCGATTTTCGACGCGTGGCCCCGTCTCGTCTTCTGGATGCTTCTGAGGCCTATAATACCCCTGCCTCTGGCCAAAACGCAAGCAGTTTTTGTTTTAGGAGTAGGTGCAGATTTTAGTGTAGTGTAGGTGAGTGTTCTTCATTTCTTGTATTTTTTATTTCTTTTTTCTTAGATCATTGTAGTAGGGCTGAGTGATTTCTAGAGAGAGAGAAAGCAAGGGATTGATGTAATAGAGAGTGACACTCTATGTAAAGATGCCTCATTTCTCTTCCAATGTAATCTCCTTCACACTTCTACATGATTTCTTGCTAGTTTTTCTTCTCATGGCAATCTAACTACTAACCACTAACCATCTAACCACTTACTTGATAATCCACATGAATCGGGTTGCCTCTACAAGCCTTGTTCTTGCAAGAGCCATTGATGGCCAAAGATGATGGGTTCTAACATCTAACTTGCTAACTTGCTAACCAAGCTAACTCTCTTTTATTTCATGCTCTTTTATTTCATGCTAGTAGTGTAATGAGTGATGCTTGTATTAGCTTGTTCTTGATGCAATGTTTTGAATGTGATGAATGTTTAGACGGGAAAAGGTTTTGTATTGTGGAGTATAATTCACACAAAATATATTCAATAAAAGAGATAAGGTTTAGATTCAACCTCAAGTGCTTTGATCACTCCACAAATATATTCCAAATGATTAATGTACCCTTTCCTATCTCCGTTATAGCATGGGCTATACCGAGTCGATTCTCAGGGAGAGCTTGCGATGGAAGCGTTACGGTTGGTAGTGAAGATAGAAAACGAAGATTCTTCTTTGTCTTTAAAAGAATGAATAAACATGGAAAAGAAATGAAAGAATGGGTGGCTTTGTTCATGATGGAAAATGAAAAGAAATCAAAGAAGAGATTTGCTTTTGGATTAAACTAAAGAAAGAAAACTTGTAAAAGATTTGAAGATGGAGAAAACCATGACTAGCTAACCTTACTACCTTGCTAAAACTTACTAAACTCCGTGATAATGAATGCGTGCCTCATGTTGATTCATCGCATAGATTTGTCTTGCGTGATGGTCTAATTACTTTCCCACTTGAATGACGGGTGATCACTCTTAGACTTGTCTTGTAGCCTCATAGATGTCATTGGCTACAATTAGACTTTCAATAATGGAATCAAAAGAGCTACACTCAAGGGATGCTAAGGAAGAAGATACAACATTCATTAATGGAAGTAAAGAAGTTGTACAACAAATAGCATATTGGTGATCCATCTCCATGTTCCATCACGGCACTGTTCTAAAGACAAGCTCTAAATGAGGCACACATGAATCATATGGAATTACAACAAGAACTTGCCAAGCATGAAGTAACCCATCGGAGAAGAGAAAGCCTACAACTTGCAAGATTAAGATAGCAATCACCCATGAGTTAGTAGTTAGCAAGGTTAGTGGTTAGCTAGACATGAGAAGAATTAGCTACTAGCCATTACAATAAAAGAAAAGCAAAGCATGAATAAAGTGCAAGTAAAGTAAAGTTAGAATTAAGAAAGCAGTAATACTAGAAAATGCTCAAGTAGAGAGAAGAGAATGGATGAATCCTTGCTTCACAAGTTGTCACTCCTTGGTGTACACAAGCTTTCTCTCTCTTACAACTCTCTTTTGCAGAATTTCTAGGGAGGAAGAAGATCTAGAGCATTACAAAATCCTAGAGAAAAATCCTACAAAAATACAAGCATCTAATCTCTAATCTCTCTCTCTCCTCTTCTACTCTCTCTATTGCGCAAGCCCTGTTCCTGTATTTATAGCCTCAGAGAGAAGTCTCCAGAACCCGAGACAGCTGGCAGAATCTGGAGCTCAACGGCCCAGATCTGCGGCAAATGCGGTGGAATCGCCGCAGTTTCAAGGCCGTTGGGCAACAGAATTCTGTTGCTCGTTTGTTACGAGTTTTTTAGCCACGTGGACTTTCTGGAAGTGTGAGTTGGCGCGTAGAATTCTCTAGATCCTGGGCTCAAACTTGGGCTCTCTTTTGGGCTTTTGAATTAATCTCTTTTAATTATTGCTAATTAAAGAGATTTTGGGCTTTTTCTCATTTCAGATGTGGACCTGCAAAAATAGTGAGAAGAAGATTAAAAATCATATTTTATTGACAATATGCATGATATAAATGTGTAAAATATGCAAAATTGAATATCAATCACACCCCCACACTTATTCTTTTGCTCGTCCCGAGCAAAACAAAGAAAAGAAAAACTATACTACTAATTTATTACACCACTTTCGTAGGTGACACGATTGCACTGAGCACGTGCAACAAGCCGTTAAACCTCTAGGTTACCCTAGAGGAGGAGTGTTGTCGCCTGAGGGTTTTCAGCGGATTACACCCACAAAATCCATAAAGAAAGAAGACAAATGTTAGTGTTTTGAAAACTCATTTTGAAAGAGAGACTGTTTTCAAACTATTTTGCAAAAATATAAGTGATCTTAGGTCATAAGTCCACCTATAATTATTCTTCCTTAAACTTAGTCTCCATGCAGGATCTTGTTTTCAATTAAGGTAAGAATTCAAAATGGATTGAATACTTTATCCTTCATAAACCTAGATAGTATGCACATTGTGATAGTGAAGATTTCTGGGATTTCAACTCTAACCATAAAGCCATTTATTATTTATTTATTTATTTATATATATATATATATTTTTTTTCTTCCTTAGTTTAGGCTTTCTAGTTCACCCATGTAACAGCCTATAACCGATGACTCCCAAACCAGTAGGTCTTAGGGCACCAGATGAGAAAACATCCCTCGGGTTTAAGGACTCGAGTGAAAAAGGCCACAAAACTAAGGGGGATTATTCTTTTAATCACCGTTAGGCGTGAATAACCATGCTTCTTGAGGCACTATTATCCAGCTTAATAAGTGATGTTTTTATTTATATATTTTTCTTTTTTTCTTTTTTTTTATATTTTTATGGCCTTTTTGGTCTTTGTTTCCATCCCAAAATGTGTAAGTGTGAAGTGCATACTATCTAAGGCAAAAAATTCAAGATAAAAATATCTCCCCAATTTTTCTTACTTAGCCTATAATTTTAACCAGATCTATTATTTCAACTAGGTTTAAGATGTCATAATTAAGGCTTTCTTAATTTCTAAGATACATCTTATTTTCTTAAAATAGATCAAAACTTTGTCTCTTATTTTAAAAAGTTTTTAAAGAAAGAAAAGAGAAAATTCCTATACAAAAGGGAAGATTTCTAAAAGAGTGTAAAAGAAAAAAACTCTATGTTAGTAAACCCTCCCCCACACTTATCTCATGCATTGTCCTCAATGCATCGTGATATATGTATGCATGAAACAAATAGAGAGGGAAGGAAAAAATTACCTCAAGGTGGTGGTTCCGGTGGCGGCCTGATTGGTCCACGAAAGGCGGCCCAATCATCTTTGCTTTGGGTTCGGAGGAACCCACCAGAAATATCATGAATATAACCCATTAAAAAGATAAATCCATGCAGGATTTTTATTAAGTATTTAACCCCATCTAATTTTCATTTTCCATAACTAATTTCGGAGTCAAATTTGTCAACCACCTCGTTCCAGAATGGTGTATGAAATGATAGAACGGTTGACTTGAACTCAGGAAGGACAGGAACTAATACCGACTCAGGAAGGTGACTTAAGTCAAGTAAAGGTTCAGGAGTCGAAATGAGTTCAGGAATTTGGTCCAAGTCAAGAAGTTGAAACTCCAGTCCACATGTATTGTCCAACAATGGAATGTGACCTAATATGGGTGATATCTCTTTACTTCCAATATTAAGGAATCTAGCTCATCGCCATACAATTCTTCAAAACTAAGGTCAATATTTTCCGTCAAAATTGTACAATCAGTTTCAGAAGTAAAGAGATTGTGAGAATCTAGGTCACATATCTCATTAAGTTTATATCAAAATGGAGAACTTGCCAATTTATCTATGGGATTTTTAAATTGTAAAGTTGGTCAAGTTCAACATGATCCTCAAAGATGGGTGATTCAATTTCTCTATGAATTGGTACAGGGTCCAATGTTGACTCCGGGAAAAGATTGAAGTCAGGTGAAGATACAGGAGTCATAATCGAATCAGGAAAAAGAATTGAATCACTAAGTTGGGGTTCAGGATCATAATCATTTTCAAGTTCTATTTCAGGAAAAGGAAAACTAGCCAAACTATCAATATCATTTGGAGTTTGGGTAAGTTCAGATGAGCGTGCTGAAATAGAATCTTGATTTCCAAAACTACATGACTTATCTGCTCTAACAGAATGGCTAGTGACACTAGATCTGGTCAAACGGTGAGAACGTAAAGATTCAACCATCATATCTATGTCACGATTTCTAGCATTTTGAGCATGAGTCGTGTCTTCAAGCATCTTTCCATAATTGATGAATTCATTGTCTGGATGAAAAGATGAAGTGTTGTCTTAGAAGTGATAGTGAAATTGTGAGTCTATCAGATTTTGTGATTTGTGTTTGGACTCACGCATACTCATTTCCAAAATTGATGGTGTTCTATTTTGGACTGGTGGAATTGAGTCTGTGCCTTGAAAATATTGTGGACTGGGTGGAGAAGAAGGACAAGGTGGTTGGAAATTATACTCGGGGTAAGTGAATCCCCACTGACTCGGTGAAGAGTTGAAATTATTATGAAAATTATAGTTATTAGATGGGGTATGGGTCATATTGATTTGGATAAGACCAATCCGGCACACTAGGTTGGTCAAAGTTATGATATGCCGGGTTGGTAATATCTGAAAATGAAGTCGGTGTGTAATATGGATTATTATTGAAGTTGAAAAATTTGTTATTATAAGCCATATCACACAATGAAATACAAACAAAAAGAAACAAACAAATAAACAAATAAAAAAGAAAAAATTCTAACCTAAGTTAGGGTAGACCTATGACCTAGACGACTTCTAACTGATTAGACCGTCCACGGGAGGTTTAGTGTAGACTTTGACCATAAGCTAATCAGCCAGGTCAGGGCAAGGTTGTTGGGAGGTTTTCCGTCAGAGACGTTCCTTAATTAAATAACCACCAACCTTCGGCTTTCGGCCCTCAATCCCTTTCCTAGACACTGATTTTACAAGAGTCAATTTCCAACACTTTTCCCCCTTAGGATAATCTCCTAAATGAGTCCGAGATGTCCCTAGGGCCAACGTCTTTTTTTTATTAAATTAGGCTTGGGTTAGTGAGTGCTGGGATGGTGGTTTTTTGGCTAAGGAAAGGGTGATAAAATCCCCACCTATCTTTTTTATGGGTAATGCCCTTAAATTCGATTTGTGTAAGTGTACGATATAAACAAACAAGGTTCACTCAAAGCGTATTTAAATCAAACAAAGAGTGAGTCCTAGTCAATATGCAATGCGTACGTACCTTGCCTCCAGCATTCTTCAACAGTAAAAGTAAAGGAATTGAAAGACACGTGCCTAGAGATGCAAATGTCTAAACAATTTTTTTAACTTTGCAACAAATTTTTTACTGTTGATTATTAACAGGAATAGGGTAAAGTATACAGGAAATTAAGTACTGCAGCAGATGTATTTTGCAGAACCAGAAGCCCTGCAGAAATTTGGTCAGTAGTCAACTCAGGATTGCCGCAAATCTGCGGCCAGGGCCGAGATTCTGTGGCAAAGCTGAGGGATCCTGGTCTCTGCTTTCTAGAGCAGAGGCCCAGGTCCACTTATATGTCACTGCAATGCAAAGTTTCCTGCTTCTTCAACCTGTAACCTGCAACAGAGAAGAAGATTCGTTTAGTTCTTCACTTTAAACCAAAAAAAAACCGTTGCTCTCCCCGGCAACGGCGCCAATTTGTTTAGACGGGAAAGGTGTTGTATTGTGGAGTATAATTTGCACACAAAATATATTCAATAAAAAGAGATAAGGTTTAGATTCAACCTCAAGTGCTTTGATCACTCCACAAATGTATTCCAAATGATTAATATACCCTTTCCTATCTCCGTTATAGCATGGGCTATATCGAGTCGATTCTCAGGGAGAGCTTGCGATGGAAGCGTTACGGTTGGTAGTGAAGATAGAAACGAAGATTCTTCTTTGTCTTTAAAAGAATGAATAAAACATGGAAAAAGAAATGAAAGAATGGGTGGCTTTGTTCATGATGGAAAATGAAAAGAATCAAAGAAGAGATTTGCTTTTGGAATTAAAACTAAAAGAAAGAAAACTTGTAAAAGATTTGAAGATGGAGAAAACCATGACTAGCTAACCTTACTACCTTGCTAAAACTTACTGAACTCCGTGATAATGAATGCGTGCCTCATGTTGATTCATCGGCATAGATTTGTCTTGCGTGATGGTCTTATTACTTTCCCACTTGAATGACGGGTGATCACTCTTGACTTGTCTTGTAGCCTCATAGATGTCATTGGCCTACAATTAGACTTTCAATAATGGAATCAAAAGAGCTACACTCAAGGATGCTAAGGAAGAAGATACAACATCATTAATGGAAGTAAAGAAGTTGTACAACAAATAGCATATTGGTGATCCATCTCCATGTTCCATCACGGCACTTGTTCTAAAGACAAGGCTCTAAATGAGGCACACATGAATCATATGGAATTACAACAAGAACTTGCCAAGCATGAAAGTAACCCATCGGAGAAGAGAAGGCCATACAACTTGCAAGATTAAGATAGCAATCACCCATGAGTTAGTAGTTAGCAAGGTTAGTGGTTAGCTAGACATGAGAAGAATTAGCTACTAGCCATTACAATAAAAGAAAAGCAAAGCATGAATAAAAGTGCAAGTAAAGTAAAGATAGAATTAAAGAAAGCAAGTAATACTAGAAAATGCTCAAGTAGAGAGAAGAGAATGGATGAATCCTTGCTTCACAAGTTGTCACTCCTTGGTGTACACAAGCTTTCTCTCTCTTACAACTCTCTTTGCAGAATTTCTAGGGAGGAAGAAGATCTAGAGCACTACAAAAATCCTAGAGAAAAATCTTACAAAAATACAAGCATCTAATCTCTAATCTCTCCTCTCTCCTCTTCTACTCTCTCTATTGCGCAAGCCCTGGTCCTGTATTTATAGCCTCAGAGAGAAGTCTCCAGAACCCGAGACAGCTGGCAGAATCTGGGGCTCAACGGCCCCAGATCTGCGGCAGGTCCGCGGCAAATGCGGTGGAATCGCCGCAGTTTCAAGGCCGTTGGGCAACAGAATTCTGTTACTCGTTTGTTACGAGTTTGTTAGCCACGTGGACCTTCTGGAAGTGTGAGTTGGCGCGTAGAATTCTCTAGATCCTGGACTCAAACTTGGCTCTCTTTTGGGCTTTTGAATTAATCTCTTTTAATTATTGCTAATTAAAGAGATTTTGGGCTTTTTCTCATTTCAGATGTGGACCTGCAAAAATAGTGAGAAGAAGATTAAAAATTATATTTTTATGACAATATGCATGGTATAGATGTGGTAAAATATGCAAAATTGAATATCAATCAATGAACCATCCATGAGCCATACTTTGCACCGTCTCTTGGAGCCAAGGATTGTGATGGCCAAGGATCAAAATGTGAGGCAACTATCTCGAAGAGGTTAGCATGGTTAGTGGAGCATTTAGTAGTTAGTAGCCATGAGTTTTCTTTTAGCTTGATTTAGAAATCGTTTTCCAAACTCTTTCTCATTTTTCTATCGGTGTTTTTACCATCCTTCTTAGTTTAACCTTGTTCCATCTCTTTTTCTATTTTGATTTCCAAAGCACTTCACTTTTGTTTCATCTTCGTTTCTATTTATTTTCCAAACCACTCTTTTATTTTATTTTTACATCGCCGTTTTCATCGCTCTCCTCACCTACCACATTCTGGATTTTATTTTCTTTTCTTTTTCATTCTTTTTCATTCTTTCAACAAAGAAGAAGTGTTAATAAACAACGTGAATAGACTGTTAATGCTTCTATCGCCTCCCTTCCCTGTGGATTCGACCCGTTAAGCCAATGCTATAACGGAAGCATCGAGGGTACATTAGCACATTCGAGCTTTTCATTTGATTTCACATAAAAAATATTTTTGAGTGCTAGTTCCGCCCCCGATCAGTTAACAAAAACTATGTATACTCAGCTTTTAATCACATGAAACTAGAACTTTGAACGGATAATCCAAATAAGAAAACCCTCATGTATATACCATATATCTCGTGCAGCTATAGGCTAAACATGCATAATCTATATTATCCCGTGATGAACAATATATGCAAGCATATATAGAGATTATGTTCGGATAATACCTGGATGATCATACCTTTTCAAAATGCTTGATTTCTTCAGCTTCTAATCACACGAAACTAGTATATCAGGGGATAATCCAAACAAGGAAACCCTCATGTATATACCATATGTCTCGTATAGTTATAGGCTTTTCGAAATACTTGATTTTTTCCATCTCCTGCAGGTTCAGTTGGTTTTGTAACATTTTAGTGAGCTTGCGGTGTAGTTTCTGAGTGGAGGTAATCCCGTCAATGGTACCTACAAACTTATAAAGGATTCTAAAGTGCCCGTCGATAGATTGGATGCGTCGACTCTAAGTGGGGGTAGGACCCACAACAGAGTGACGATCCAGACCTCCGAGTGGGGGGAATCCTAGTAGCAGAGTTGGCCTTCCGAGTGGGGGGGCACCTAGCGGCTAAGTTTGGTTCATGATTGCTTTCGAGTGGGTGTGACCCATCAACAGAGCTATGAAATTGTTAAGGACCTGAAATGGGGGTGTGAACCATCAACAGATTGGAAGCGTCGACCCTATGCAGGGGTAGGACCCACAATATAGTGACGAGCCAGTTTGGACTTGGCAGAGGGAAACTATCAAGGGTTCGTCCGCCCGTGGGCAGATGAGGGAAGCCCTTAGGCTAGCGTTTGTGTTTCGAGTGGAGATATGATCCATCAAAGGAACATATAATGGGGGTTCTGAGGGGGAATCCCTGTAGCAAAGTAAAAACTTCGATCTGAGGGGTAGGACCCATAGTAGAGGGTTTCGACTCCCGTAGGCAAGTCTAGAGGGGGAGCCTGTAGACAGTTGCTTGCGTTGCCATCCTCGAGTGGGGGTAGAACCCATAGAGGAGGGTACAAGTAATGGACTCCGAGTGGGGTAAGAACCCATCAGCGGAGATGGGTTCAAAGTTATCTCCGAGTGGCGGAAGACCCATTAGTGTAGCGATGAACTTTAGCAAGACTATGAGTAGGGGAAATCCTAGCAGCAGAGTAGACTGAAATGGTTAAGAGCAAAATATAATTTCATTTGATAATGAAAAAATACATGGAAATCAAAGTACATGGGAGATCATGGATAAGGGTACTGCCCTGTTTAGAGAGGAAGAATCAGATCACTCGATTGCTTTGTATTGGGTGATCACGTGCTATGGTTGGGTAGGAGGCGTAGCACTTGACTATCCAAATCCATAGCCTGCTTTGTGTGTGAGGACATATTCCTTGAGGAATCCCTGACAGATGAGCTCTTTCAGGTACTTTTGGAGGTTCTGATAATGGATGGTCTTGTGCTCCTTCCCGTCATGGTAGGAGAAATACTCTTTTACTCTGAGAAGTGTGGGGTGGTACTGGATGGGGTCTCGAATGCCTGAGCCGGGTTTATCCTTGATGGGTTGAAGACTTCACTTATGGGGAGCTTGAGCGAAGTGAATTGCTCTATCAGCTTATAGGCTCAGAGCTGACTTGATGAAAGGATCGAGAGCGCTTCTTTCTTATAGGCAGGTTGTTCCTAGTTCTGATCTTGAGCATGGGCGAAAGCTTCGTGCCGAGATTTTTTACTTTCTTCTGTCATCACTACGCTTCATGGGTAGTTGGCGGAAGTCTTCATTGCCTCCTCCACTGAATGTAGGGCTGCGCTTGGGATAAATCTCGTTCATCCGAGTAACATTGTGCTTCAAGAGATGTTTGTACAAGGTGTTAAGAGACTTGCAGCCCGTTAATGAATGTGAGTGTAGAGACATCCACACCGCCATTGGGGACCTTGGCCAGTTGGCTTTAGAAGTAGCCGATGTAGGATTCGTGGCTGTCGCTCTGTTTCATCTTGCAGTGAGATGGTGGTGATTGTTCCTTTTAGCCTCTTTGCGTGATGCATACTGAGTGAGGAATACTTCAGATACCTTCTCGAAGTTGATCCAGGTAGGGAGTAGAACCAATCTGAGATCATACCTTTCAGCCTGGAAGGGAAGGTGAGGCATATGAGCAGATTTTTACAAGAGTAGACTACCATTTTGTCTCGAAAATTGATTGTTACACATATTTGCATATTTTACCACTTCCATACCATGCATATTGTATATAAAAACGTGATTTTTAATCCTTTCCTCTCTATTTTTTGCAGGTCCACAACTTAAAAGAGAGAAAGCCCATTAATCTCTTTAATTAGCAATAATTAAAGAGATTAATTCAAAAGCCCAAAAAGAAGCCCAAGATTTGAATCTGGATTCAGAGAGATCCGCGCGTCAACTGAATCTTCCAGAAGGCCACGTGGATAACAACCTCGCAACGAACCTGTACCAGAAAATCTGGGCTCAACGGCCCAGATTTTGCCGCCAAAACCTTGATTTTCCCGCGTATCTGCGGCGGTTATGAACCGTTAGATCCCAGATTTTGCGCCAACAACCTGGCTCTCGAAGCTTCTCTCTGAGGGCTATAAATACATGACAAGGGTCTGCACGAAAAAAGACAGAGAAGAGAGAGGAGAGAACTAGGGAAACTCTTGTATTTTTTTTTAGTCTTCTCCTAGTTTTAGTCTCCATCTTCTTCCTCCTAGAGATTTTGTCAAAGAGAGAAAGTGAGTGCTGTTGAAAGCTTGTAATCAAGGAGGTGACATCACTTGTAACAAGGGTTAATCACGTCTTCTCTTTGCAAGTTCTAGTACGTTTTACTTTGCATTGCTTTACTTACTTTATTTTCTTTCATTTTCATTTGCTTTACTTCTCTTTGCTTTACATCATGAAGTGTTGCTTTGTTACTTGTGTAATGGATAGCTAAATTTCTATTGCATGGCTAGCTAACAACTTACATAGCTAACTTCTATCTCTTTGAATGATTGCTTATCTTTATACTTGCATTGTGAGAGTTTCTTTACTTACCAAGGAAGTAGAGTTGCTTTCCCTTGGTGAATGCTTGTACATACTCCATATGACTCATGTGTGCCTCATTTAGAGCCTTGTCTAGAACAAGTGCCTTGATGGAACATGGAGATGGATCACCAAACATGTGCTACTTGTAGAACAACTTCTTTACTTCAAGCTAATTTGTTGTTATGTCTTGAATGTTTAAATGAATGTTGATTCTTCTAACCTAGCATCCCTTGAGTACCAATCCTAGAGTTCATCATTGATAATCTATCTAGAGAGCCAATGAATCAATATGAGGCTTCAAGCAATGAACTAAAGGAACACTCATCTTCAAAACGGTAAAGTACTTGAACAAACAAGCAAAGTCATATTTATTTGCCAATGAATCAACATGAGGCAATCAAGCATCACCATTGAGTATAGTAAGTTAGCGAAGTAAAGTTAGCTAGCCATGTACTTTCTCATCTAAAGTCTTCCAAACATTTTCTTTACTAGCTTCTTTTCTCTTAGCAATACACTTTACTAAGTTCTTTTGGTTTCTTTTCCATCATGCACAAATCAACCACTTCTTCTATTTTCTTTTTCCATGTTTCTTGCATTTGTGTAAATACAAAGAAGAATCTTCGTTTTCTTGTTTCACTTTGAACCGTAACGCTTCCATCGCTAGCTCTCCCGGAGAATCGACCCGGTATAGCCTTTGCTATAACGGAGATTGGAAAGGATACATTGACCTTATAAATACAATTGTGGATTGATCAAGCACAAAGGTTGATTCTAAACCTTCTCTTTTCTCTATAATATCTGTGCAATCTACAACACATATCTTTCCCAACCAAATTTTTGGCGCCGTTGCCGGGAGAGCAACGATTTTGATTTCAAGTGAAGAACTAAACGAATTCTCTTATCTGTTGCAGGTTACAGGAGAAGAAAATAGGAAAATTTGCATTGCAGAAACATATAGTGGACCTGGGCCTCTGCTCTCGAAAGCAGAGACCAGGATCCCTCTGAATTGCCGCAAATTCTGGGATTTTGCCGCAGAATTGCGGCAAGGAGGAGTTGATTACTGACCACTTTTCTGCAGGGCTTGCTTCTCTGCAAAACACAGTTGCTGCAATACTTTAAATCTTGTTTGCTTCACCCGATATCTGCTAATCAACAGTAAAAAATTTGTTACAAAGTTAAAAAATTGTTTAGACATTTGCATACTAGGTACGTGTCTTTCAATTCCTTTACATTTACTGTTGAAGAGTGCTGGAGACAAGGTACGTAAGCATAGCATATAGACTAGGACTCACTCTTTGTTTGATTTAATTACGCTTTGAGTGAACCTTGTTTGTTGATATCGTACACTTGCACAAATCAACTTTAAGGGCAAATCCCATAAAAAAAATAAGGTGGGGATTTTATCACCTCTTCCTTAGCCCAAAATCCATTTTCCCACGCACTCACAATCCTAAGCTTCTAAATAAAACTGCTAGACGTTGGCCCTAGGGACATCCGGACTCACTTAGGAGATTATCCTAAGGGGGAAAAGTGTTGGAAAGTGACTTTTGTAAAATCAGTGTCTAGGAAAGGGGTTGAGGGCCGAAAGCCCGAAGGTTGCTGGTTACTTAATTAAGGAACGTCTCTGACGGAAAACCTCCCACCAACCTTACCCTTACCTGGCTGATTTGCTTATAGTCAAAGTCTACACCAAACCTCCTGTGGACGATCTAAAGTTAGGAGTCGTCTAGGTCCAGGAAACCTAGAAAGCTTGGATTGATTTTTTTCTTTTTTCTTGATTGTTCTTTTTCATTTTTCGCCTGTGTGATCGGTGCACGTTGATTGTGTAATTGTATGCAAGAGTGGTATTGAGATCCGAATTCTACTAGGCTTGTGAGAGTCTCTACACTGCCACATACACCACCACTCGACACAATCATGACCACCAACGTTTCGTTGCAAGACAAGTTCTATCCTATTCGCACATCACTTCCATCTTGCATTCTCCTCCAAACACAAATGGAAATAACTTTGAGTTGAAGCCCCAGTTCATAAACACACTTCCACGATTCCATGGCCTTGAATCTGAGGATGCGTACTTCTTCATTCGGAGTTTGAAGAAGTATTCCTTATGATGAGAATTTCCCAGTTAAGCGAAGATGCTGTCAGACTTAGGTTTATACCTTTGCACTTAAGGATATTGCTAAGAAGTGGCTTTATAATCTCCCAGTCAGCTCAATTTCTTCTTGGATGATTTCGTTA
This sequence comes from Agave tequilana, assembly GCA_038442645.1. Taxonomy (NCBI): domain Eukaryota; kingdom Viridiplantae; phylum Streptophyta; class Magnoliopsida; order Asparagales; family Asparagaceae; genus Agave; species Agave tequilana. Next base: position 211,046 of record JAVJIF010004113.1, on the reverse strand, counting down.
AGGTCTTTCTTAAAAGTTTTATCCTATCCATAAGACAGCCATTATGAGGAAGAATATAATGCAATTCAAACAAGAAGCAAATGAACCATTTTGGAAGTACTTTGAGCGCTTCAAAGACCTAGTAGCCCTGTGTCCCCATCACGGTATAGAAAAATGGCGCCAGTGCCAGATTATCTATGATGGGCTCGATTATCAGACTAAGACGCTCCTTGAAACCATGTGTCAAGGAGAATTCTTAAAGAAGGATGAAGATCAGGGTTGGGATCTTTTTGAGGCTTTAGCTGAAAGACAGTCCAGTGGGAGTCATGTACTGAGAAACCCACACCCACAACTTCCAGAACTGGTTTACACTCCATAGAATCCTCAATAGCTGCAGAAGCTAAAATCACACAGTTGATGAAGAGGATTGAGTTGCTAGAGTCCAGGGAAAACTCTGTTGTGAATCAGGTCAACCCATCTGTGGTAAATCCGGGTTGTACCTACTGCCATGATCTGAATCATCTGTTTGAGGAGTGTCCAGTGTATCAAACTCAAATGTTTCAGGAGAGTACGAATGCCGCGTACACCAGACCCACTTACAATCCTTACTCCATAACCTATAATCCTGGATGGCGAAACCATCCTAATTTTTCTTGGAGTCAGTCTGGTCTTGAGCAGCCGAGACAACCATTTCCACAACAATACCCTGCTCAGTCTCATCCACCGACTTACCACCAGAACCCACCAAATATCCATTCATACCAGAGCCCACCAAGATTCAAGTCATATCAAAATCCTGTGCCTTACCAAGCAAATTTTCCGCCCCAGTATCAGCATCATCCACCACCCAATCCTTCAGACAAGAGAATTTCTGATTTGAAGAAAATGATAGAGACCTTATCTAAGACCCAAGCTTCAATGATGAACAATCAGCAGCAGGACATGAACAAACTGCAAATCCAGATAGGTCAGTTGGCTAATTCTCTGGCCGAAAGACAAAAAGGAATGCTGCCTAGCCAACCTGTGCCAAATCCCAAAGCCATTTTTTCCCTGCACGAAGTTGAAGACTTAGGACCCAGCCAATGCCAAGCCATTCAAATCCTTAGATCTGGAAGCATGTAGATAATAAGGTTTCGAATCAGTCTCCCAAATCTGTGCCACCACCTTCTGTTCCAAACCAGCCCTTGCAAGACAATCCTTCATCAAGCACACAACCATCCACTTCCCAGTCCAAAGAAAAGAGAAAGTTGATGAGCAAACATACAAGCCTGTTGTCCCGTTCCCAAATAGGCTTACAAATCATAAGATGAATGCTCACATGGAGAAGATAAGAGAGATATTCAACCAAGTACAAATCAATGTCCCTCTCTTAGATGCCATTCAACATGTCCCATCCTACGCCAAGTTTCTGAAAGAAATGTGTACCAAAAAGAGAAAAGCAAATGTCCCTAAAAAAGTCTTCTTGGCTTCCAACATAAGTGAACTGCTCAATGGTCCGATCCCTGTGAAATACAAAGATCCAGGGAGCCCTACCATTTCTTGCATCATAGGGCAGACCACCATAAATAGAGCTTTGCTAGACTTGGGCGCGAGCATCAATCTTCTCCCCTTTTCCGTATATCAGCAGTTAGGGTTAGGCAACCTTCGTCCAACCCAGATGACTATCTAATTGGCTGACCGCTCTGTAAAGATTCCAAAAGGGAAAATTACAGATGTTTTGATACGGGTCGGGGAATTCATTTACCCCGTGGATTTTGTTGTTTTAGAAACACAACCCGTACAAAATCACAGAGCGCAAACACCCGTCATTCTCGGACGTCCTTTCTTAGCCACAGCGAATGCGATCATCAACTGCCGAAATGGATCGATGCGTCTAACGTTCGGAGATATGACAAAGAAGTGAATGTCTTCTATCTGGGAAAGCAGCCAAGGGATTTGGACAATGATTCTTTCGAAGTGAACTTGATTGAGGGTTTGACTAGTGAACATGTCGACGAGGTGGAGTATGAGTCTGAAGGGAGTTTGAGTTGGAGTGGGATGACTTCAACCTTGATCAGATTGTTGATCAAATGTTGAAAGGACTACTAATTCCACCCCTATTCCTTTTGCACCATGAACAACCAGTGATAGATCCGGTCCCTTATTCTGAGCTTAAGACTCTTCCCGACCATCTCAAGTACAAGTACTTGGATGAGAAGGAATCCTTTCCGGTAATCATTGCATCTAATCTAACTAAACAACAAGAAGAGGACCTTCTGACTGTGTTAAGAGAAAATAGAGAGGCCATTGGTTGGACAATGGCTGATATCAAGGGATTAGTCCTTCCATTGTTCAACATAGGATTCATTTGACGGAAGATGCCAAGCCTAAACGAGACCCACAGCGTAGACTTAACCCCATTATGCAAGAAGCTGTTAGATCTGAGATTTTGAAACTATTAGACAATGAGATTATCTATCCCATATCCGATAGTCAGTGGGTTAGTCCAGTTCATGCTGTGCCTAAGAAAGCTGGATTTACTGTGGTGGAAATGAGAATAAAGAATTGATACAAACACGTCTTCCAACGAAGATTCGAGTTTGTATTGATTACAGGAAACTGAACACTGCCACACGTAAAGACCACTTTCCACTTCCTTTCATTGATCAAATGCTGGAGAGATTGGCAGGACACGAGTATTACTGTTTCCTGGATGGATATTCAGGATACAATCAAATCCCAATTGCTCCCGAGGACCAAGATAAGACTACCTTCACCTGTCCTTTTGGAACGTTTGCATACCGAAGGATGCCCTTCGGCCTTTGCAATGCTCCTGCAACATTTCAACGTTGCATGTTGAGCCTCTTTTCGGACATGGTGGAGAAATTTCTGGAAATTTTTATGGATGATTTCTCGATTTATGGGGATTCCTTTGAGCAATGCTTGTACCATTTAAACTGGTGTTACAACGCTGTATGGAGAAAATTTGACACTTAACTGGGAAAAGTGTCACTTTATGGTCAAGCAAGGAATCGTACTTGGGCACAAGGTATCAAGAATAGGAATCGAGGTGGACAAGTCTAAAGTGGAAGTCATAACGAAGCTCACTGAACCAACATGTTTAAAGGACATTAGATCATTCTTAGGGCACGCTGGCTTCTATAGACGATTCATTCAAGGGTTTAGCAATATTGCAAGACCCTTGACAAATCTCTTAGGAAAGGATGTACCCTTTATTTGATGAGGAATGTCAAAAATCGTGGAAAGAGCTTAAAAGTAGACTTGTATCAGCACCGATCATCTCTGCACCAGATTGGACCAAGCCTTTTGAGATTATGTGTGATGCCTCTGACTTTGCTATAGGCGCTGTTTTAGGGCAGCGTATTGATAATAGGCAACACGTAATCTATTATGCTAGCAGAACGCTGAATGATGCCCAACTCAATTACACAACTACTGAAAAGGAATTTTTAGCGGTTGTCTTTGTGTTGGAGAAATTTCGCCAATATCTGCTAGGGTCCAGGACGATAGTTTTCACTGATCACTCCGCCCTAAAATACTTGATTCAAAAGAAGGATGCTAAGGCAAGACTGATTCGATGGATACTTCTTTTGCAAGAGTTTGATTTGGAGATTAAGGATAAAAAGGGTGTTGAGAACGTGGTAGTTGATCATTTGTCGAGAATCCCAAATGCACCTAAGGAGAGTATACCGATTAATGACGATTTCCCTGACGAACACATTTTTGGGTTGTGTGGAGAGCCCTGGTATGCTGACATTGTGAATTACCTTGCTACCAGGCAAATACCTTCTCATTGGTCAAGTCAGGAAAAACATCGTTTCATGCGTCAAATGCGGTTCTTCTTTTGGGATGAACCGTATTTATTCAAATATTGTCCTGACCAGATCATACGTAGGTGCCTTCTTGAGGATGAACATCAGAGTGTTTTGACATTTTGTCACAAATTAGCTTGCGGTGGACATTTTGGTCCACGGAAAACTGCTGAGAAAGTGCTTCAGAGTGGATTTTACTGGCCCACTCTCTTTAAGGATGCATATAATTTTTGCAAGCTTTGTGATAAGTGTCAAATGACGGGTCGTATCACACAGAAAGACATGATGCCCCTCACACCCATCTTGGAAGTCGAAATTTTCGACCTCTGGGGCATCGATTTTATGGGACCCTTTCCTTTGTCCTACGGTAACCAATACATTTTGGTAGCCGTAGATTATGTTTCCAAATGGGCTGAAGCAATTCCTACAAGGACAAATGACAACCATGTTGTCATTAAGTTTTTAAGAGAAAACATCATCTCTCGCTTCGGAGCCCCCCGTGCGATAATAAGCGACAATGGGAGTCATTTTTGCAATAGGGCTTTTGAAGCCTTGATGCGTAAATACTCTATTACTCACAAATTATCCACGGCTTACCATCCTCAAACCAACGGGCAAGTTGAAGTCACGAATAGACAGATAAAACTCATTTTGGAGAAAACTGTAGGACAGAACCGTAAGGATTGGTCCATCAAACTCACTGATGCCTTATGGGCATACAGGACAGCTTACAAGACTGTCCCCGGTATGTCTCCATATCGAGTTATATTTAGAAAAACTTGTCACTTGCCAGTTGAATTAGAACACCGAGCTATGTGGGCTTTAAAGCAGCTAAACTTGGATTTGGATAAAGCCGGTGCATTAAGGAAGTTGCAGATATCTGAGCTTGAAGAGTTAAGAAACGAAGCATATGACAATGCTCGGATCACTAAACACAGAACCAAGCTTTTTCACGATAAATCCATTCACAGGAAAATTTTTGTCGTAGGACAAAAGGTTCTGTTGTATAATTCACGACTCCACCTTTTCCCTGGTAAATTGAGAACCAGGTGGTCTGGACCATACGTAGTGTACAAAGTCTTTTCCCACGGTGCGATCGAGATTCTTGACCCAAATAATGGCAACACATTCACTGTGAACGGTCAACATTTAAAGTCATTCCTTACCACGGAAGTCGTGTCACAAGAAGTTCATGAATTGGGTCTTCACGACCCAGTTTATCTGTGACCATTCCATCTGTATAGTTTCCCGCGCATTTTCCTGAATATCATTTTGGGACCACACTTGTAAATAATTTTCTTTTACACTTTTTGTAAATAATACATAAGAAAATTAAAATAAAGAAAAAAATTAGGGATTTTTTGTGCTTATAAGAGTTTCACATTCCTAGGAATTTCTCTTCCCTAGGATTCCATTCATTTCCAAACTCCTTTGACCTAGGGTTGTAAATATACCTTTGACCTAGGGATAAAATTGGAAATCCCATTTTTTCTACCCCCTATAAATACTCTCCTCACCTACCTTTTCTCTCTCACACGCAGAAATCCCTTCAGATCTAAACTCCTTCTTCCAGAGCCAACCCCTGCCAATTTTTTCCTTCACCAAAATCTTCAGATCTGCCGCAAAAACCCACTTCCGGCCGAAATTCCGCCGCACTCCGGCCATCTCTGGCGCCCAGAAAAATTTTGGTCGGCTGATTTCCTCTGCTGCTGGCAGATCCAGAGCCATTCTTCCGGATTCTGTCCCGGGTGCCTTCTACACAACTGTTTTTGGATTTTCCCCCACGATCTCCGGGGGTGGTTTGCAATTTCCTCTCTAAAATCCTTTGCTTTAAGATCCATTATCATATATGGCCCCGAATTTGTTTGTAGAAAGGGATTTTTCCATACTTTTGAATGATAGTGGGGGGTATGAGCACATTTTTGTGGATAGGATACGTTCATGGAATTGGTACTCTTTGGTCTATGATAACAATGACTACGATGCATATTATTGCCCTGATCTTGTCACTACTTTTATAATTCAATTGATCATGCATCTGTGAATCATGACACACATCAATTTGTATCTCACATGCCATTCGGTGACATCTTTGTTACCATCCCACTTATTGCTGAAATCACTGCTGTCCCCATTTATCCCCACCATAGTGACCCTTTGCCCTTGCTAGATTACATACCCATCATGGGGGTCCGTTGTACAATTCAGGACCGTGGGCTCAAAGCCAACACGACCTTTCGAAATGTTCATTGCATTGGACGTTGGGTCCAACGCAACATTTTTGGGCTTGACCACAAATCTTCCTTTAAAAGACCCGTGTTACAGATAATCCATGATTTAATGACACATAACCACACGGTCTGTTTGAATAGGGCCATCTTCCATGCTATTCTTGACAATTCCTCCCGCACTAGGGGTGCAAAGCATTCCCATGCAATCTTAATCACACGTCTGTGTAAACAGTTCATATCAGACGCTGTCTTTAATACATTTGACCAAGTGCCTGTTACTGTAGAGAGACCCACAAGCTCATATAATGGTTGCTTGCAGGCGCTCTGGACACCCAGTGCCCAGCCTGAGAATGTACCTGTGGAGTCCTCTTCAGAGGAAAGCCTGGAGGCGATAGATGAGCCCCAATTCTGGAGGCAGGACCCCCCAACTGAGTCACGAACCTTCATGTCCACCATCTCGAAGGACATGAAGAAAATCTTTAGGGGTCAAGTGAGGCTGAGAAAGAAGGTAGAGGAGCAATCCTCTCGATTAGCTAGTATGGAGGCAATGTTGAGGAGATCACAGTCGGCTGGACCTAGCACCACCGCGGGTCCAAAACGACGGAGGGAGTAGCTTTATCCTTTATCTATTTCATGCATTCTTTTTATCTTGCATACATTGAGGACAATGCATGAGATAGGTATGGGGGGGTAGATGCTAACTTAGGATTTTTCACTTTCTTTTTAGGCCTTTTATTTTTTTAGGATTTTTCACTTTCTTTTTAGGTTTTTTATTTTCTTTTAGATTTTACCTTTCTTTAGAGATTTTCTACTTTTTTTAGATTTTACTTTTTCTTTTAGAAAATAAAAATATAAAAAAAAGAAAATTCTTTGATCCATGTTTAAAGAATCAAACTTGAAATGTAGGGATTAAGGAAGCTCTAAATTAAGATTTCTAATTATAAGTTGAAAAGAGGAGTTTTGTTAGATTTTTAGGTTAAGTAATAAAGGATTAGAAAAATTACTAGATTTTAATTCTTTCTTTAGATATAAACATTAAACATATTGAAGGATTAATCAAAGACTTTGTGATTTTATATACATATATATATAATAAAAAAAATATAAAAGAAAAAAAAAGATGTACATAAATAAATAATAAATACTTAGCCACTGACTAAGCTGGTTAGCCGTGCCTCAAGAAGCATTGCCGATCACGCCTAAAGGTGGTTAAGTCCTTAAATTCCTTCGTGGCCTTTTTTACTCGAGACCTTAAACCCGAGGGATGTTTTCTCATCTGGTGCCCTAAGACCGTCTGGTTTGGGAGTCATCGGTTAAAGGCTCGCTACAAGGGTAAACTAGAAAGCCTAAGGATGCTAAGGAAATGTAAATAAATAAACATTGTAAATAAAATTAAAAAAAATAAAAGAAAAAATTATATATATTAGTAAATAAATGAACTTGGTCTAAGAAAGATCCTTCATATTTATAGATGTATATATCCTAGGATTGATGCAAAATCCGATTTTTGATCTTTTCCCTAAAATCTTAACCTAAGCTGAAAACAAAACTCCAATTAGACACTTATAAGAGGAATGAAAAGTTTAGGGTAACCTGAAACCTATAGCTCAAGTTAGAATCTTTAAAACATGGATCAAAATTTCACTAACCTTTTTATTTTTCTTTATGGATTTTGTGGGTGCAATCCGCTGAAAACCCTCAGGAGACAACACTCCTCCTCTAGGGTAACCTAGAGGTTTAACGGCTTGTTGCACGTGCTCAGTGCAATCGTGTCACCTACGAAAGTGGTGTAATAAATTAGTTAGGATTTTCTTTTTTCTTTCTTTCTTTTTTGCTCGAGGACGAGCAAAAGCTAGGTATGGGGGTGTGATTGTTACACATATTTGCATATTTTACCACTTCCATACCATGCATATTGTATATAAAAACGTGATTTTTAATCCTTTCCTCTCTATTTTTTGCAGGTCCACAACTTAAAAGAGAGAAAGCCCATTAATCTCTTTAATTAGCAATAATTAAAGAGATTAATTCAAAAGCCCAAAAAGAAGCCCAAGATTTGAATCTGGATTCAGAGAGATCCGCACGCCAACTGAATCTTCCAGAAGGCCACGTGGATAACAACCTCGCAACGAACCTGTACCAGAAAATCTGGGCTCAACGGCCCAGATTTTGCCGCCAAAACCTGGATTTTCCCGCATATCTGCGGCGGTTATGAAGCCGTTAGATCCCAGATTTTGCGCCAACAACCTGGCTCTCGAAGCTTCTCTCTGAGGGCTATAAATACATGACAAGGGTCTGCATGAAAAAAGACAGAGAAGAGAGAGGAGAGAACTAGGGAAACTCTTGTATTTTGTTTTAGTCTCCTCCTAGGTTTTAGTCTCCATCTTCTTCCTCCTAAAGATTTGTCAAAGAGAGAAAGTGAGTGCTGTTGAAAGCTTGTAATCAAGGAGGTGACATCACTTGTAACAAGGGTTAATCAAAGCTTCGTCTTCTCTTTGCAAGTTCTAGTACGTTTTACTTTGCATTGCTTTACTTACTTTGCTTTCTTTCATTTTCATTTGCTTTACTTCTCTTTGCTTTACATCATGAAGTGTTGCTTTGTTACTTGTGTAATGGATAGCTAAATTTCTATTGCATGGCTAGCTAACAACTTACATAGCTAACTTCTATCTCTTTGAATGATTGCTTATCTTTATACTTGCATTGTGAGAGTTTCTTTTACTTACCAAGGAAGTAGAGTTGCTTTCCCTTAGTGAATGCTTGTACATACTCCATATGACTCATGTGTGCCTCATTTAGAGCCTTGTCTAGAACAAGTGCCTTGATGGAACATGGAGATGGATCACCAAACATGTGCTACTTGTAGAACAACTTCTTTACTTCAAGCTAATTTGTTGTTATGTCTTGAATGTTTAAATGAATGTTGATTCTTCTAACCTAGCATCCCTTGAGTACCAATCCTAGAGTTCATCATTGATAATCTATCTAGAGAGCCAATGAATCAATATGAGGCTTCAAGCTATGAACTAAAGGAACACTCATCTTCAAAACGGTAAAATACTTGAACAAACAAGCAAAGTCATATTTATTTGCCAATGAATCAACATGAGGCAATCAAGCATCACCATTGAGTATAGTAAGTTAGCGAAGTAAAGTTAGCTAGCCATGTACTTTCTCATCTAAAGTCTTCCAAACATTTTCTTTACTAGCTTCTTTTCTCTTAGCAATACACTTTACTAAAGTTCTTTTGGTTTCTTTTCCATCATGCACAAATCAACCACTTCTTCTATTTTCTTTTCCATGTTTCTTGCATTTGTGTAAATACAAAGAAGAATCTTCGTTTTCTTGTTTCACTTTGAACCGTAACGCTTCCATCGCTAGCTCTCCCGGAGAATCGACCCGGTATAGCCTTTGCTATAACGGAGATTGGAAAGGATACATTGACCTTATAAATACAATTGTGGATTGATCAAGCACAAAGGTTGATTCTAAACCTTCTCTTTTCTCTATAATATCTGTGCAATCTACAACACATCTCTTTCCCAATCAAAAATGCCTGATGTGTTGGACCAGACCGATCACTCTAGAGTAGTAGTCGAAGGTTGAAGTCGAGAACTTCCTTAGGAACTCACACTCTAAGATTTCTTTGGAGAGGGGGGAATCGGAGACTTCGGCAGCAGAAAGTGTTGAGCGATTGTTAAGATGCAACATAGCCTCCTTGATTCGTCTTTGGATCAACTCTTCGAGGATCCTAACATCAGGAGAATCTTTGATTCCAGGATCACTTTCTGACTGTATGAGTGTCTGGGTGTTCTGGAGGGCAGCAATTTGAGTCTAGAGTTGTTCTTTGAGTGGCCTTAACGCTTCATGTTTAGGGATGGAATTATCGCAGTCGAAAGCTACCTGCTTCCGATCACGATCCCACTGGACTTGTTGGTCCATCATCTGATCCTTCATGTCGGCGAGCATCTAAAGGATTGATCTTCGTACTGTGGCGGTGGTTGGATGTTGTCGGCTACCCCCTAAGGCGAGGATGAGCCAGTGTCATTGGTAGTATGTGGTTGATCGATGGTTTGCAGGAGGACCGTGCCCTACTGACGTTGATGGCCTGGCCCTTTGACGTGGTGCCGTTGAGGGTGACATTTTACTTTCTTGGGGCCACGGTGCCACGGAAGAGGCTTTTTGAGGAAGGTTTTTGATTGAAGGAGAGAGAGATCTTGAGTGTGGACCCAGATCTCAATGACAGCACCAACTTGTGGTGGTGATTTTCCTGCTACAAGTGATTGGACGGTCAATCCGCACCACAAATGAGAAATAAAATGGGAAAGTTCACGTAGATAAAACATAACACAAAAAAGAGAGACAAAGGATTTACTTGGAAACTCTTAATTGAGAAAAACAACGGAGAGAAGGAGGAGCTTCACTATAATTATTAGGTAACAAGAATTACAGGAGTTTAAAAGATGTGTACAGACTTGAGTCAGAATCAGAAGCAAGGTCGCAATTAGAATCCGGATTATATTTTTTTTTCTTCGTTGGAGTAGAAGGTCTACTTATATTTGACTGAGGTGTTGGCGTGGAGCTAGACGGGTACGGGTGAGATCTTCGAAATTGCACGATTTATGCATGTCGATTTGTTGTAACTGTTGTGATCACCGGTGTTGATTTGTTGAAATTACATGCAAGAAAATCCACAACTATCCATAACTGCCTACGCTGAGTGGCGTTACACGTTATGAGCGAGGAGGATAATATAAACAGTGTAACTGTATGCGGACATCAGGAATGATCTATTGCTGGAGCTGCGGTTCGGAGCTGAATTTTTCAGAACGGAAGGAACCTCGGAGCAGAGAAGCCCTTGAGGAGGTTGGGTATAGCATGGACTTCAAAGGGGAGCTCTGATGTTACTCGGAGAGTTGAAAGGTGAGGGACACTTGTCGCCATCTTGAACGGGTTAGATTTTGATCACTACAATAAGAAAGAATAATATTCTATTTTATGTAGGGAGAGAGAGAAAAAAATTG
>JAVJIF010004113.1:0-190000 GCA_038442645.1 Agave tequilana | reverse complement strand
GTCAAAACCAAGGTTTTAACGCCGGTTTCAATGTAAATCGCCGATAAATCATTAAAAAAAAACAACCCTAAATCGTAAATCCCTCCCCCAACTCGGTCGCTCTCTCTCTCGATCTCTCCCTCTCAAATTCCCCCCTCTCGTCTGCCTCTCCGAACCCCCCTCTGCCGCCTCTTCAGACTCCGTCGCCCCGATCTCCTCTCCCTCAAGAAATCCCCCCTCTCCTCGGCCTCCTTGATTGAGGCAAAACCTGCACACAAAATACGGAATTACAGAACTTAGAATGAAGATGTGCAAGTGCTCAATTCTTCCGCGATAGTAAGTGGCTATGCGGGTCGTGATCCACAAGGAGGGTTTTGCGATAGAAGCGTTTACGTTCTTTATTGAAATCGTAGTGAAAACAAAACGAAAGTTCTTCTCTGTTTCTTAAGTTAAGAAAATGAAAAAGAAAGTTATGTTAAAGTTAGAAGAAAATGAGAGATGAAGAAGGTGGAAAGAAAAGACTATTTACAAAGAAGGGGAAAGAAGAGTGAAAATGATTTGGAAGATGTGGTGAAAGAAATTGTGATTGCAATCTATGCTAAAGAAATAAAAGAAAAGAAAGAAGGTTGAAGAAATACTTACCTAGATTGATTGATGACTTACCTGAAAATCTTTGCATGTTCTACCTTTGTTTAGGAGGCGTTCAACGCATAGATCATAAGCCCGAGCTCAGTCCCCATTCGCATTATATCATCAAGTCTAGTACAAGCATGAAGTGATACGTCTTGAGGAGGAGAACGTCTTCATGAACTATCGTTGGCACTCACATAACATCGTTGCACTTGTGCTTTGGAATTCACTTGTAAACTCAACAAAAACAAACGAGGTAAAGTAGAAGAGGAAGACGAAAATAAAAGAAAATGAAAGTAAAGAAGAACATAAAAATGTTACCTTTTATTGCTTGAAACGATGGAAGAAAGGAGGAGGGTACATCGGTGTCACTCTCAACATATGCCTCTCTCTCTTACTTACATGAATCATCATCTAATCCTAAGCTTACATACACATTACAATTACATAATAAAGAAAAGAAAAACCTAAACTACAAATGAAAACTAGTCTAAATCCTAACTCTGAATGGTCGTCCATTTTTCAGCGCAAAGACTGCCTTTTTATAGGCAAAAACCCATCATTCAGGATCCCGGGGAGATCGGGGGAGCAAATGCTCCCCCTAACTCCCTAACTTTGCCGCGGAAACGCGGCTTGGGCCGCGTTTCCGCGGCCAGGGTGTGGCCAGGTGGCCACACCCTGTTGGTGGGTCGCGCTGGTTTGGCCTTCTGACTTTATCTGTAGTTGGATTTTCAGTTTGAGTCCCGGAGTGTGACGAAATGGCCTTGGATTCTTAGCTTTAACCGATCGATTCTGAGAGGATTCTTCTCACCGGTTTTCAACCTCTTGATTTTGCCCTGATTCAGTGAGTGTGAATTAACTCTGATTTAATTCAGAATTTTGGTGGGCTTTTGGCTCATTTCTCTTCATCTCCTTAAAGATTGGGCCTGCAAATAAATCAAACAATTAATTAGGACAATGCAGGCTTTTATTCTATAATAAGTATGGACATATGATATTAAATGTGCAACATTAGCGACCAATCACACCCCCATACCTATCTTTTGCTCGTCCTCGAGCAAAACAACTAAACTATACTAAGGATTATTAGACCACTTTCGCAGGTCACGCGATTGCACTGAGCATGTGCAACAAGCCGTTAAACCTCTTGGTTTCCCCTAGAGGACGAGTTTTGTTTCGTGAGGGTTTTCAGTGGATTGCACCCACAAAATCCATAAAGAAAGAGAAATAAAGAGTTAGTATTTTCGAAAGAAATTTTGAAAGAGAAAATATTTGAAATATAATTGTAAGATCTAAGCAATCTATAAGTTATAGGAAGACTGAATTTTTCATTCCTAAACTTAGTCTCTATTCAAAAATTTGTTATCAATCAAAGTAAGGAGTCAAATTGTACTTCTCATCTAGTCTATTACTTTACCCTAAGTCATATGCACCTTGTGATTGTGAAAATTTTGACTAAAGGTTCATTAACTCTAACTCTTATGCCTTATTTATTTATATATATATATTTTTGGTGGTATTATTCCTTAGTTCTATTAGGCTTTCTAATCTGCCTATGTAACGAGCCTTTAATCGATGACTCCCAAACCAAACGGTCTTAGGGCACCGGGTGAGAAAAACCCCAAGGACTTAAAGGCTCGAGCAAACAAGGCCACAAAACTAAGGATTTTATTATATGAACCACTTTTAGGCGTGAATACTTATGCTTTATTAGGCACAAATACCCAGCTTAATCAGAGAATTTTATATATATTTTTTCTTAAACTTATCTAATTATCTTTCGCATGAATACTAAGGCTTGCTTAGGCCAAAGCACCTAGCTAATCAATAATTAGATTTGTTTATCTTTTTTTTTTCTTTTTTTTTCAACTTATCTAATTATCTTTCGCATAAATACTAAGGCTTGCTTAGGCCAAAGCACCTAGCTAATCAATAATTAGATTTATTTATTTATTTATTTATTTTATATATATATATATATTTTATAAGGCATAAGAATCTTTGTTTTTGAACCCTTTTTTTTTATAAGGCATAAGAATCTTTGTTTTTGAACCCTAAGTGTGTAAGCGTATGAAGTGTGCATATTTCATCAAGGTAAGGATAAAGACTAAATTACTTTGACAAATTTTCTTCCTAACCCTAAAAATCAAACAAATAATCATATTTTGACCAAGTATAAGAAATCCGAATTTAGATTTTCCTATTCCTTAAAATTAACTTAATTTCTTACAAAAAATATGTCAAAATATTATTTCTATTTTCAAAAAGTTTTTAATAAAAAAGAAAACCTAAGTTATGTTAGACCCTCCTCCACACCTATCTCATGCATTGTCCTCAATGTATGAATTAATGCATAGATGCATGAAAAAGAAGAAAGGGAAGGAAAATGTTACCTTAAGGTGGTGGTTCCGGTGGTGGTCTGATTGGTCCACGAAATGCGGCCCAATCAACTTTTCTTGGGGCTCGGAGGAACCCACCAACAATTTCTCTAATATAACCCATTAAAAAGATGTATCCATAAAGGATCTTTATTAAATATTTAACTCCATCTAATTTCCATATTCCATAACTAATTTCGGAGTCAAATTTGTCAACCACCTCGTCCCAGAATGGAGTATGAAATGATAGAACGGTTGACTTGGACTCAGGAAGGACAGGAACTAATACCGACTCAGGAAGGTGACTTAAGTCAAGTAAAGGTTCAGGAGTTGAAATTGGTTCAAGAAGCGAGTCCAAGTCAAGAAGTTGAAACTCAAGTCCACATGTATTTTCTAACAATGGGATGTGACCTAATATGGGTGATTCCAGTTCAGGAATGATAGGTGGAGGAATCAAAACTGACTCTAAAATATTACTCAAGTTTGGTAACAAAACAGGAGTCAATATTGATTCAGAAAGTTGAACTGGATCACAGATTTGAGAATCTAAGTCACATATCTCATTGAGTTCAATATCAAAAAATTGAGAACTTGCCAATTTGTCAATAGGATTTTCAAAATTATATAATTGGTCAAGTTCAATATGATCCTCAAAGATGGGGATTCAATTTCATGATGAATAGGCATAGGATCCAACGTTGACTAGGGGAAAAGATCGAAATCAGGTGAAGATACCAGAGTCATAATCGAATCAGGAAGTAGAATTGAATCACTCAGTTGGGGTTCAGGATCATATTCATTTTCAAGTTCTATTTCAGGAAAAGGATAACTTGCTAAACTGTCAATATCTTTTTCAAAATTTGGAGTTTGGGCAAGTTCAAATGGTTGTTCTGAAATGGAATCTTGATTTTCAAAACTACAGGACTCTTCGGCTCTAACAGAATGGTTAGTGACATCAGAACTGGTCCAACGGTGAGAATGTAGAGATTCGACCATCATATCTATGTCACGATTACGAGTGTTTTGAGCCTGAGTCATGGCTTCAAGCATCTTTTCATAATTGATGGATTCATTGTTTTGATGAAAAGATGAAGTGTTGTCTTGAAAGTGGTAGTGAAATTGTGAGTCCATCAGATTTTGTGATTGTTGTTTGGACTCACGCATACTCCTTTCCAAAATTGATGGTTTTCTATTTTGGACTGGTGGAACTGAGTATGACTCTTGAAAATATTATGGACTAGGTGGAGAAGGAGGACAAGTTGGTTGAAAATTATGCTCGGGGTAGGTGAATCCCCACTGACTCTGTGAAGAGTTGAAATCATTATGGAAATTATAGTTATTAGATTGGGGACATGGGTTATATGAATTCGGATAAGACCAATCCGGCACACTAGGTTGGTTAAAGTCATGATATGCCGGGTTGGTAATATCCGAAAAAGAACTCGGTGTGTAATATGGATTATTATTGAAATTGAAAAAATTATTATTATAAGCCATATCACACAATGGAATACAAACAAAAAGAAAGAAAAAACAAACAAATAAGGGAACAAAAAGGAAAAATTCTAAACTAAGTTAGGGTAGACCTATGACCTAGACGACTCCTAACTGATTAGACTATCCACGGGAGTTTAATGCAGACTTTGACCACAAGCTAATCAGCCAGGTCAGGGCAAGGTTGGTGGGAGGTTTTCCGTCAAAGACGTTCCTTAATTAAATAACCACCAACCTTCGGGCCTTCGGCCCTTAATCCCTTTCCTAGACACTGATTTGACAAGAGTCAAATTCCAACACCTTTCCCCCTTAGGATAATCTCCTAATTGAGTCCGAGATGTCCCTAGGGCCAATGTCGACTCATTTTAAGTTAGACTTGGGTTAGTGAGTGCTTGGAATCTGATTTTTAGGCTAAGGAAGGGTGATTAAATCCCCACCTTATCTTGTTAATGGGTGGTGCCCTTAAGATCAGTTTGTGCAAGTGTACATGATATGTAAATAAGATTCACTCCAAGCGATAAAAATCAACCAAGAGATGAGTCCTATTCTACATGCAATGCGAACGTACCTTGCTCCAGCACTCTTCAACAGTAAAAATAAATGAATTGAAAAGACACGTGCCTAAAATGCAAACGTCTAATCAATTTTTTATCTTTTAACAAATGTTTTACTGTTGATTATTAGCAGGCTTATGTGATGGCATATAAGAAAAAGTAAAGTTGCAGAAAACTAGAATTTTCAAAGTAAGAAGCCCTGCAAAAAGACAGTTAGTAGTCCACTCCTTTTTGCCGCGTTTTCGCGGCGTTGGCCGCGGATCCGCGGCAAAGCAGAGGGCACTTGGTCTCTGCTTTCTAGTGCAGAAGCCCAAGGCCACTTATATGTTACTGCAACTTTAACTTCCTGCTTTGCTTGCCCTTTAACCTGCAACAGAGAAGAAAGTTCGTTTTAGTTCAAAAAAAAAAATTTCAAGAAAAATTAGATTTCAATAAAAACAACGTTACCCTCCCCGGCAACGGCGCCAAAATTTGATTGAGGCAAAACCTGCACACAAAATACAGAATTACAGAACTTAGAATGAAGATGTGCAAGTGCTCAATTCTTCCGCGATAGCAAGTGGCTATGCGGGTCGTGATCCACAAGGAGGGTTTTGCGATAGAAGCGTTTACGTTCTTTATTGACAAAACGAAAGTTCTTCTCTGTTTCTTAAGTTAAGAAAATGAAAAAGAAAGTTATGTTAAAGTTAGAAGAAAATGAGAGATGAAGAAGGTGGAAAGAATAGACTATTTACAAAGAAGGGGAAAGAAGAGTGAAAATGATTTGGAAGATGTGGTGAAAGAAATCGTGATTGCGATCTATGCTAAAGAAATAAAAGAAAAGAAAGAAGGTTGAAGAAATACTTACCTAGATTGATTGATGACTTACCTGAAAACCTTTGCATGTTCTACCTTTGTTTAGGAGGCGTTCAACGCATAGATCATAAGCCCGAGCTCAGTCCCCGTTCGCATTATATCATCAAGTCTAGTACAAGCATGAAGTGATACGTCTTGAGGAGGAGAACGTCTTCATGAACTATCGTTGGCACTCACATAACATCGTTGTACTTGTGCTTTGGAATTCACTTGTAAACTCAACAAAAACAAACGAGGTAAAGTAGAAGAGGAAGACGAAAACAAAAGAAAATGAAAGTAAAGAAGAACATAAAAATGTTACCTTTTATTGCTTGAAACGATGGAAGAAAGGAGGAGGGTACATCGGTGTCACTCTCAACATATGCCTTTCTCTCTTACTTATATGAATCATCATCTAATCCTAAGCTTACATACACATTACAATTACATAATAAAGAAAAGAAAAACCTAAACTACAAATGAAAACTAGTCTAAATCCTAACTCTGCATGGTCGTCCATTTTTCAGCACAAAGACTGCCTTTTTATAGGAAAAACCCATCATTCAGGATCCCGGGGAGATCGGGGGAGCAAACGCTCCCCCTAACTCCCCAACTTTGCCGCGAAAACGCGGCTTGGGCCGCGTTTCCGCGGCCAGGGTGTGGCCAGGTGGCCACACCCTGTTGGTGGGTCGCGCTGGTTTGGCCTTCTGACTTTATCTGTAGTTAGATTTTCAGTTTGAGTCCCAGAGTGTGACGAAATGGCCTTGGATTCTTGGCTTTAACCGATCGATTCTGAGAGGATTCTTCTCAACCGGTTTTCAACCTCTTGATTTTGCCCTGATTCAGTGAGTGCGAATTAACTCTGATTTAATTCAGAATTTGGTGGGCTTTGGGCTCATTTCTCTTCGTCTCCTTAAAGAATGGGCCTGCAAATAAATCAAACAATTAATTAGGACAATGTAGGCTTTTATTCTATAATAAGTATGGACATATGATATTAAATGTGCAACATTAGCGACCAATCACTCCTCTCCAGAGACCTCTCCGTCAATATCCGGAGCCTCTATCCGCCCCAATCTATATCTTCCCCCAAGAAATTCCCACCCCTTGGGCCTCCTCTCCAGAGCCCCCTCCCCCGCCTCCCCCGCCCTGATCTCTCTCCCCCCAAGAAATCCAGCCCCTCCTCTCCGCGCTGGAGCCGTGAACAGCCCCCTCCGGCGAACCTCAAGGTATCACTCTTCCTATTTTCTTATATTTTTTGAAACTTTTGTTTTGTGGAATAATAAATTTAGTACTCATAGCTCAATAAACCACTTTAGTATGATTTAAATTATGACAACGAATTTAGCGGTCTAAAATTGTGCTTGACAGAAACGTTATTAGAACTTTTGTAAGTTGTATAGATTTAGAAAAATAATTATCTTCTCGTTTTCTGAGAAAACATAGGAAATAATTACCATCATTGAGCAGAGAGAGGGAATGTGAAATCGAATTCAAGAAATTCAGGTTGGTTTCCACAAATTAAAAATCCTAAAATGTATCGATGATACAGGTCGACACCAGTTTGACTAGATTTTCAATTTATTCACAAAAATCCTCAAAATGCAGTAATATAGAAAATATTATCCTAAAGAATAATATCAAAGTAGATTCCAAAAATTCAATCCCTTTTTGTAAATTAAAATCATGGAATCGATTATCAATATCGGTCGACACCGAGTTCAAAAATTTTACAAAATAATCCAGAAAATTCCAAAATTTTCCTGAAAAATCTAAAATATTGGAAAAAATGATGTTTGGAGCTAAAAGTAGTTCAATTTGATTACCAAAAAAGTCAAATCAAATTTGTATGTCATATCGAGTATGATGAATGTGTGTATTTACAGTGTGTGCCTTGTGGATCGTAAATTAATTTGTTTGAATTTTTATATCATGTTTTATCGAAAATTAATTTCTTGTTTTTTATGTATAGACATAGTAAAGATGGATCGGAAATGGATTCATGTTGAACGGTTAAGTACCGAATATGAGAAAGGTGTAGAAGAGTTTTTCAACTGTTGTTGAGCATGCAGACAATCCTAATCGTGTTAATTGTCCGTACATAAAATGTGGTTGTCTTGATAAAGTTACAGTTGAAATATTAAGAGACTATTTTTTCAATAATGGTTTTGATACAAGTTATCCTTGATGGATATGACACGGTGAGTAACACGGTGAGAGTGCCAGAGAAGATAGACCTATTAATTCAAGTGATAGAAGATGTGATAAAAGGAAAGAAGTCGAATGTAATTAGGGTGATAAATTAGAAGACATGATGCATTATGCAGATGAATATTTTGTGGATCATCCACACTTATTTGAGAGCTTGAAGAATGATGTAGAAAAACTTTTATATGTTGGTTGTAAATTCACTAAGTTGTCTGTAGTGTTGAGATTATACAATTTGAAAGCAGAAAATGGGTGAAGTGATAAGAGTTTTACATCTTACTAAAACTCTTGAAAGATATACTTCCTAAGGAAAATGAACTCCCGGATCACACGTACGAGGCCAAGAAAGTCATACACTCTATGAGTATAGATTATGAAAAGATTTGTATTTTGTACAGAAAGGAATATGAACATTTAGAGAAATGTCCATTGTGTAGAAGGTTGATCGAGGTAAAACCGCGCACAAAAAGTGTATGTTTTGAAGTGAAGATTTAAAGTGTGTGTGCTTTGGCCTCCTCGATACTTCCGTTATAGCATAGAGGCTAAAACTAGTCGAATCCACAAGGATGGGAGGCGATAGCAGCTTTACCAGTTGATTCACGTGTTTGTTAAAGATTCTTCAAAGTTTTAAAGAATGAAAAGAAAAGAAAGAAAAGAATGAAAAGAGAAGTGTACGGTGAAAACAAGGAAGTGAGAAACATAGAAAAGAATGATTTTTTGTGATTTTGTTTGTATGTCTAAAACAAAGTGAAAAAGAAAGAAAACTCATGGCTACTAACTGCTAATGACTCCACCAACATGCTAACCTCCTAGTGATAGTTGCCTCACATGTATCATTGGCCATCACTAGTCCTTGGTTCAAGAGCAATTCAAAGCATGACTCATATGTAACTCATCACAACCCAACTCAACACAACAAGTGCAAGCTACACTTAAATCATCAAAACCCTATAAGAGTAAGTATAAAATAAAGTAATGTTAGATTGTTAGTGGTTAGGAAGTTAAAGTTAGATCCATCATCATGAGCCATCAATGGCTCTTGCAAGAGCAAGGCCAAACAGAGGCTATTAGATTCATGTGGATTATCAATTAAGAAGTTAGACTAGTTGGTGGTTAGTAGTTAGTTACCATGAGAGAAAATACTAGCTACACATGTAAAAGAGATTAGAGAGAAGAAAACAAAGATAAGGTAAGAAAGCACCTTTCATAGATTGTCACCTTCTATTATAAGTACTCTTGCATTCCACTCATGTATCACTCTTTCTCCTAATATAAGATCTAAAACAAAATGAAAAATACAATGGGGAAGAGGAAGAACTAACCTAACCTAAACTAAACTACAACATGGAATGAAAAACTACCGCCAAAATTTGATCGGGGGAAAACCGCGCACAAAAAGCGTATGATTTAAAGTGAAGATTTAAAGTCTGTGTGCTTTGGCTTCCTCGATACTTCCGTTATAGCATAGAGGCTAAAACGAGTCGAATCCACATGGATGGGAGGCGATAGAAGCTTTACCGGTTGATTCACGTGTTTGTTAAAGATTATTCAAAGTTTTAAAGAATGAAAAGAAAAGTGTACGGTGAAAACAAGGAAGTGAGAAACATAGAAAAAATGGTTTTTTGTGATTTTGTTTGTATGTCTAAAATAAAGTGAAAAAGAAAGAAAACCCATGGCTACTAACTACTAATGACTCCACCAACATGCTAACCTCTTAGTGATAGTTGCCTCACATGTATCATTGGCCATTACTAGTCCTTGGTTCAAGAGCAATTCAAAGCATGACACATATGTAACTCATCACAACCCAACTCAACACAACAAGTGCAAGCTACACTTAAATCATCAAAACCCTATAAGAGTAAGCATAAAATAAAGTAATGTTAGCTTGTTAGTGGTTAGGAAGTTAAAGTTAGATCCATCATCATGAGCCATCAATGGCTCTTGCAAGAGCAAGGCCAAACCGAGGCTATTAGATTCATGTGGATTATCAAATAAGAAGTTAGACTAGTTGGTGGTTAGTAGTTAGTTGCCATGAGAGAAAATACTAGCTACACATTTAAAAGA
Organism: Agave tequilana; assembly: GCA_038442645.1. Lineage (NCBI taxonomy): Eukaryota > Viridiplantae > Streptophyta > Magnoliopsida > Asparagales > Asparagaceae > Agave > Agave tequilana. Next base: position 179,856 of record JAVJIF010004113.1, on the reverse strand, counting down.
GATTAGAGAGAAGAAAACAAAGATAAGGTAAGAGAGCACCTTTCATAGATTGTCACCTTCTATTACAAGCACTCTTGCTTCCCAACATGTACCACTCTCTCTCCTTAATACAAGATCTACAAGAAATGAAAAATACAAGGGAGGAAGAAGAAGAAAACTACACTACACTACCCTAAACTACAAATTGGAAATGAAACTACTCCTAAAACTCTGCATATCCCCAACTCGGAACCCAAGGGGGGTATTTATAGCCACCAGGGGAACAGGGGGTCAGGGGACAAACCCTGGCCCGAAGCGGGGCGCGCGCCGCGGCCATAAAGTGGCCGCGCGCTGCCCTTTTTGTCTCCTGTCAGTTCTGGTGCCCGTTTTTGGTTTGCAGCCCCTGGTTTTTACAAAATCAGCTCTCTAGGTCAATGGCTATCTTTGATAGGCCTTTAATCACCAATTAAATGGTAATTTAGGGTCTTCTTCTTCATTGCACACCATGGACCTAGAATCAAGAAAGTAAGGTATTATTAGCAGAATTTATTATTAAATAAATATGAGAATGTGATGAAAATTATGCAAAATAAAGATTCTTCAAAGTTTTAAAGAATGAAAAGAAAAGAAAGAAAAGAATGAAAAGAGAAGTACGGTGAAACACAAAGAAGTGGGAAACATAGAAAAGAATATGTTTGTGATTTTTGTTGTATTTTTAAAACAAAGTGAAAAAGAAAGAAAACTCTTGGCACTAACTACTAATGACTCCACCAACATGCTAACCTCTTAGTGATAGTTGCCTCACATGTATCATTGGCCATCACTAGTTCTTGGTTCAAGAGCGATTCAAAGCATGACCCATATGTAACTCATCACAACCCAACTCAACAAACAAGTGCAAGCTACACTTAAATCATCAAAACCCGATAAGAGCAAGCATGAAGTAAAGTAATGTTAGCTTGTTAATGGTTAGGAAGTTAGAGTGCTAGATCCATCATCATGAGCCATCAATGGCTCTTGCAAGAGCAAGGCCAAAACGAGGCTATTAGATTCACGTGGATTATCATAAAAGAAGTTAGCAAGTTGGTGGTTAGTAGTTAGTTGCCATGAGAGAAAATACTAGCTACACATGTAAAAGAGATTAGAGAGAAGAAAACAAAGATAAGGTAAGAGAGCACCTTTCAAAGATTATCACCTTTTATTACAAGCACTCTTGCTTCCCAACATGTACCACTCTCTCTCCCTAATACAAGATCTACAAGAAAGGGAAAATACAAGGGAGGAAGAAGAAGAAAACTACACTACACTATCCTAAACTACAAAATGGAAATGAAACTACTCCTAAAACTCTGCATATCCTCAACTCTGGAACCCAATGGGGGTATTTATAGCCACTAGGGGAACAGGGGGCCAGGGGACAAACCCTGGCCCGAAGCGGCGCGCGCGCCGCGGCCGTACGGCTGCGAAAACGCGGCCAGAGCCGCGTTTCCGCGGCCATAAAGTGGCGGCGCGCGTGGCGCTTCGAGCCGCGCGCTGCCCTTTTTGTCTCCTGTCAGTTCTGGTGCCCGGTTTCTGGTTTGCAGCCCCTGGTTTTTACAGAATCAGCTCTCTAGGTCAATGGCTATCTTTAATAGGCCTTTAATCACCAATTAAATGGTGATTTAGGGTCTTCTTCTTCATTGCACACCATGGACCTAGAATCAAGAAAGTAAGGTATTATTAGCAGAATTTATTATTAAATAAATATGAGAATGTGATGAAAATTATATAAAATTAGAGACTAATCAAAGGTCACAGTACAAAATAAATGACAAATCTCTGACTAAGATATTACAGTATTTTTTGATAATATCTAGATTTAAATGCATGTTTAAGAATGCAGAACATGCGAAGAGTTTGACGTGGTATTCAGATGAGAGGATTATTGATAGTATGTTGCGACATCCTGCTAATTCTCCGGAATGGAATATGATTAATAGAAAGTTTTCTGAATTTGTGAGTGATACAAGAAATCTCCGGCTAGGTTTTTCGACTGATGGAATGAATCCACACTATAGCATGAGCATCACACATAGTACATGACTAGTTGTGTTGAGTATTTATAATCTTCCTCCATAGTTATGCAGGAAGTGCAAGTTTCTTATGATGTCATTGCTGATATCAGAGCTCAGACAGCCAGAATGATATAGATTTTTAGTTGGCACCTATTATTGAGGACCTAAAGATAATGTTGGAGGAAAGGGTAGAAGTATTTGATATATATCGTCAAGAACTTTTCACACTTCAAGCTATATTACTTTAGACAATAAATAATTTTTCAGCATAAGGTAACTTGTCGGGGTATAGTGTGAAAGGACACAAAGCATGTCTTATATGTGGAGAAGACACATTTTCTGTTCAATTAAGGCATGGGAGAAAGACAGTATATCTTTGTACCTGGAGGTTCTTGCCCGTATCACACCATTATCGGAGGCTGGGAAAAGAGTTTAGTGGGTTTACAAAAGAAGAAAGAGCTCCAAAAGCTTTGAATGGTGAACAAGCATATGAAAGGGTGAAACATTTTTTGCCAAGTTATGAAAAAGTGAAGCCAAATATAATTAAGAAGAATGTATGGAAGAAGCAATCAATATTTTTTAACGTCCCATATTGAAAGGGTTTGTTTGTGAGGCGCTACCTTTATGTTATGCATATTGAGAAAAATGTGTGATAGTATTATTGAAACATTACTCAATATACTCGGTAACCCTAAGGATGAAGTCAAAAGTAGACTGAATTTGGTTGAAATGGGTATATGTGAGCAGTTAGCACCTGAGCAGAAGGGGAAAATATGTATTTACCGTCATCATGTTATAATGTTTCTAGAAAAGAGAAGATAGAATTTTGTTAGTGTCTTGTGGGGACTAAGGTCCCAAGCGGTTACTCATCAAATATTCAAAGTTTCGTATCAATGAAAGAATTTAAGCTTGTTGGCTTGAAATCTCATGATTGTCGTGTATTGATGCAACAGTTGATGCCTTTAGCTATACGTTCTATACTTCCAAAATATGTTCGCCTTGTCATTACCCAACTATGCTTTTTCTTCAATGCAGTATGTAGCAGGGTAATTGATCCTGAAAAACTGGATGAGTTGCAGAAAAATATTGTGGTTATGTTGTGTCAGCTTGAGATGTATTTTTCACCTTCATTTTTTAATATCATGGTGCATCTAACTGTTCACTTGGTTAAAGGGATTAAACTATGTTGTCCGGTTTTCTTAAGGTGGATGTATCCATTTGAGCAATACATGAAAATATTAAAAAGGTATGTGAAGAATCATAATCAACCTAAATCATGCATTATTGAATGTTACATAGATGAAGAAGTGATTGAATTCTACAGTGAATACTTAACCAATATTAAAGTCATAGGACTTCCTAAATCTCACTTTATTAAGCAAAAAGATGACAATAACAAAACTGGGCAATCGATATTTACTGTCAGTCAAGACTTTTTGTGTCAAGTATATTGATATATCTTGAATAATTGTGATGAAGTATAACCTCATATAAAAGAGCATGTGGACTATATAAGACGCATCAATCCAGTTAGATCATGGAGAGAGAAGTGAGTAACAGATGAACACAATAAATTATTCATTAATTGGTTCAGAAATCGAATTGATGTTCAATTAACAAATTCATCAATTTTGTTTCTAATACTTTGAGATAGCATATGGACCGCACACGATTATGGCATCTTACCGTGGGTATTCTGTAAATGGTTACTATTTTTATACAAAAGCACACGATGATAAGTGTACCATACAAAATAATGGCGTGACTTTAGTGGCTCGAGCATATTTTCAGCACCAAAGATAAAAATTCAGTATTTGTAAGCATTCCATACTATGGGGAGATTCAGGACATATGGGAGCTAGACTACACAGCAGTTCATATTCCTGTATTCTGATGTAATTGGGTGGAGAATAACGATGGCATGAAAGTCGATGAGTCAGGATTCCTTCTAGTTGATCTTAACAGAGTAGGTCATAAAGAGGATATATTCATATTGGCATCACAAGCAAAATAATTTTTTTACATTACAGATTCTGCCGATAAAAAGTGGTCCATTGTTCTCTCGACAAAGCAGAAAAATACTAATGATGGTAATGATGAGAATAATATTGGAGATAATATTGATGAGGTTTCATCATTTTCTATTAGATTAGCAATCGAGAATAGTGATATTACTAATGGTGATATCAAGAAAGATATCTACATGCGAGAAGATAATTTTGAAGGAATTTTGGTTGAGAAACTAGTAAAAAGAAGAAAACATAAAGGTTGATCTATTTAAACTCAAATTTTTTCAATATCTTGCATATTTTATTTACATTTTTACGTCTAATAGTTGTTTATTTTTTCGTTAGTAGCTTGCATTTTTAATACTTGTTTATTTTTAAAGTTGCTAATTTTTTTGTTTTATTTTGTTTTAACAGGCATATGGCTTCATCATGGTCAAGAAGTGAAAAATCTCAAAAGAGGACTCGAGGCCTTACTCACAGGAGAGAGCTACTCTCATTGAATGCTCGGGTGTACGACTTGCAGTGGAATTTAATAATGCAAATATGCCTCTTTGTAAGAATGGGAGAAATTAGAGAGCTATATTGGATGTGCGCTCGTGAGAAAGTCCCTATTAACATTTCTAATTGGCGTTCATTTCCCAAGGAGTTGAAGAATAAGATTTGGGTTGATATTTTGGTAAAAATATTTTATATATACCTAAAAAATTTTAATAGACTGAATTTACTATTTTATATCTCTCTTTTCTAATATTTTTGTTACTTATTGTAGACTATATTTGAAATAGAAGATCATTAGAAGAAAAATATTTTGAAAGACGCTGGGAAAAATGAAAAGATTTCAAAAATAATTTGACAAGGCGTTACATTAGCAAAGGCTTAATTGAGAGTCCACCACCAAAATATGATCTTATTGAGCACAAAATTTGAGATGACTTTGTAGCATCACGTACAACTATAGAGTTTCAGGTTAACATAAAATAATTTCTAACACAAAATAATTTCTAATTATGTTTGGATAACTTATTAAATAAAATTTTTAATAGGCCGAAAGTCAAAAGAAAAAGAAACTTCAAAAGGAATATAAATACCCGCATTTGATATCACGCAAAGGATATGGATGCCTGGAATAATATCTGGTAAGCATATAATATTTTTGTTATTTTTAATATTTACATATAGATTATTACTGATACCTTGTATGATATTTTGTATAACAGATTGTTCAAAAATTATTAGAGGGTGATTCAATAGTCATGTCAATTTGTTGAGGCATGTCAACAGTCAATCAAAGATCATCAAAGGGTGATTCAACAGTCATGTAAATAGTCAGTCATGTCAATAGTCATGTTTCTAGTGCATATTCTCAAAAGAAATCAGGTAAATCTGAATAACTCATCAAAGATCTTACCATCTCTATTGAGTCCTATTCCTTCTTTTAACTACACCATTCTGCTGAGGTATTCTAGGTGTAGATAACTGGGATGTCATTCCCACCTTTGATAAGTAATCCTTAAATCTCCTAAGAGTTATTCGCCACCATGATCAGATTGTAATGTCTTACTATATTTACCAATATATTTCTCCATTTTGTCCTATACTCCTGATGTGAATTGAATGACAAGTGCACCAATCGTTTACAAGTAATAAAATAGTGAGTAGAGTATCGTTCCCACGAGGATTTTGTCTATTGAGTATCAAACTAATTTTTTCTAATTTTTTTGAATAATTGATTAAGAAGATGACTTGAAATAAACTACTAACAAGAAACTTAAAAGAGTTAGTTTTTATCGAAGAAAAGCGCTAGAGTTATTGATTTTAGCAAATATAATCAGATATAAAATTGTGCTTGTGCTAGTGAATTTTAACTATTCATGTTACCAATCTAAAGTCCTTAACCTAACTAGTATTCTCTCCTGAGCAATATTAATTCTATCTTATAACTCAAGAACCTATAATCTCTCGATCTAGTAGATTTACAAGTTAGAAGAAGCATTAAGTATGGTAAATTTTTCTATATGATTGCACAACTTCTCTGTCTCAACGTTCCAAGTTGTGGTTTCTATTCCTATGATGCTATGCTGGTTATCTCCTCTCAGTCTCAAACCTAACCATCTAATAATAGTTGGCTACCAATTAATAACAAGAAATTCGGGAATAAAACTTAACATGCAAAAGATTTAAACTTGAAGAACAAAACAGTAAAATACCACAAAGCAATAAGATTACATTGTCATACTATTTAACCTACATCAATGCCCTAGCTATGAAGAATTAGTTCATATTAAAAGAGATACAAAACATGATAAATAGTATGAACTTCTTGAAATAATAAATTAGAAGGATAAAAAGATTAGAAAACACCAATTTAGGAACTCTAGATGATGCCTCCTCGCTGTTCTTGTTCAACTTCAATACACAGAATTTATTCTCTAAAAGCCAAGAAAACTGAAATTTAAAATAATATAAGATTTATTTATCTAATAAGAGTCATGAGATTCATGAGATTATAAGAGATTATAACTCTTTATTTAGACCTCAAAGCCCATTACAATCAGGAACTCATTAGGAATTCTAATACTACTTCAGTTTGGTGTGAGAATTCAATCCTGAATTGATCAACAAATCGCTATCGTTGATAGCTGAATATCGAATCACCAAATTAAGAAATAATATCAATAGAAGTATTGTAAATTTTTAAGTCCTTTTTCTATAGCATCTTGAATCATCAGAATTGGATACCCGTAGCGAATATTATGATCCAAATAGTAAATGGTGTTTAAGTCTGAATCTGAGTCTGAAATAAATTTCTACTATCTGTTGACCAGTAGACGGTTGCCTGGCCGAAATTTTGGCTACCCAGTTGAATTTTGACTAGATTTGACTACAAACTTTTGTTGGATGCTTTCCATATTTTATAGACTCTTTTGATAAGTCTATTAGATCTCTGGATGTCTGTATCTATAAATATACTGTTGCAATCATCTCTTTAACATCAATTTTTTGCTTTTATATCTCTTTCCTCTAATTTGTGCTCTTGACCTAATTTCTGTATAAACATAAATAAAAACACTCATGCAGCATTAAATGTGTAACAAAAGTGGCATAAAAATGGTACAAAATATAGATGATAATCACAATTATCAACTCCATAAATTTCTCAAAGCATTCGGACTTACAGTGCATCACATAAATATATCCATACAATACTCAAAGCCTCCTCTAACTCGGATAGTCATAGGTCTACACAAATCAGAATAAAGTAATTTCAATGGTTCTTTGGTACTATATCCTTTATCTGTCAAGGGCCTTTTTGTTATCCAATGAACTTAATGGTCCATTTTGTATTGGCCCAAGGGTATAATCGTTCTCTGTTTTGAAGATTCTCTACTTATGAATATAAATAAGAACTAATTTGTGCATTTTAGTGTTTATAAGTTTCAGGTTCACCAAGTTGCTTCATCTTCAAGATATGATACGAGATCAAAATTGAAGATACTCCCGACTTTATAAAGATGTACATGTTGTATAATATACAGTTTTGATTTTTTTAAACTATAGAATGTCAAAGTTTAGTATAGAAAGTAAAGCTCAAAGGAATTGCGTACACACGCTTTTTTTATTTGTGTATTTTCATAAAAATAATTTTAAAATATATTTAAACTTGTGATTCTTAACAAGAGACAACTTGGGCTATCGACAACTCTAGAGAGGAAGTGTCGACAGTAGTTTCTCAGAGCTCTGTTGAACATAACTCTCAACAGAGCTATTGACAATTCCTCTCTTTAACTGTCGACAGCGTTTCCAATGACTGTCGATAGGTTCTTTTCAGAGACTATCGACAGTGTTTTATCGAAAGTCAGGTTTTTCAAATATGTTGGGTCTTTGTCGTAAGATGAAGTAAACTGTTGATAGCTGATACTGTGTATCAGTATTTGATTGTCGATAGTACTATTAGACTATAGATAACAAGAGTATTTTTTTACTTCTGTTTGTGAAGCAGTGCACCTAGCACTGTCTACAGCCCTGTTGGACTGTCGACAACAGTTAGTGACCATTCACTATTTGACTATGTGTTTAAAACATATTCTAGTTAGATTATACTATATTTAGCTGCTTTAAATGGCTATTCTTTGGAACCATATAAATATGATTGTTTTCTAAGTATAAATTAACAGTTCTCAAGACGAAAAATCATTAGCTATCTCTGAAAAAATTTTAGTGCTCAAAAATTATATTCACCACTATTTTCTCACATACTGAATCCTTTTAGATTCAATCTCTTCATATACTAAGCCATAAGATTATTGTGAGATGTTTTATGATATAAAGAAGAAAACTTCTTTGCTGTAAAGTTGTGGAAAAGCTTCTCTAGTGAATGAGGATAGAGAGTTGTGGCTCCGGGATCTTGCGGGATCCAGTGCTGTAAAGTGTAATTGCGGTTACATAGTGGAATCCTTCATTGCGTTGAGGGCGAGGATGTAGAGCTAGGGCTCGAACCTTGAGAACAATTCTTTGTGTTTGTGATTGCTTGAGTTGCTTTCTCTGTACTCTTTACTCTCTTGCATTGCTTTATTATTGACAATCTATTCTCATCTTATCAAGAAAGCAATCACATGCCTCAACTCTTATCTAAGAGGAATCACGAGGAGAAGCTTAGAGCCCTTCACGGGATATCCGGCTTCAATTCTTGGTAATGAGTTTTAGATTGTGTGATGTTTTTTTATTGTGCTTTAGTTTGTATTTTCGCATATCACATATTCACCCATCCCTCTAGGTGAATTTCATTTTGAACCAGTCTTTGAATCCTTCTTAGATTAATATGACCAAGTCTTAAGTGCCAAAGATATGTTTGGTTCATTTTAGAAGGTTCTTTTCTCTTAGATGAAAAACTAGTGTTATTTATTTCACTTAATTGCAACATGGGAGAGACATGATTAATAATATAAATACTGATAACCAATGAATCAGAACAGATAAATGTTTATTATATCTACTAACCATAGAGTCATTAAAATAATCAGAATATCCAAAACGTACTAGACTAGAAACTGAAATAAAGTTTATTCTAATATTGGGTACAAAATTTGATCGAGGCGGAACAAGCACTCGAAAATGTGTGTTTTGTGAAATCAATGAAAAGCTTGTGTGTGCTAATATTCCCTCGATACTTCCGTTATAGCATTGGCTAAATGGGTCGAATCTACAGGGACGGGAGGCGATAGAAACATTAACAGTTTTTATTCACGTCGGTTATTAACAAGTTCTTCTTCGTAAAAGAATGAGAAAGAAAATAAAAGAAAAGAAAATCCAGAAGTGATTGGTGAAGAAGGTGATGAAAGCGATGTGAAAATAAAGAGAAGTGGTTTGGAAAACAAAACAGAAAAGATGATGAAGCTTTTGGTAAAGAAAATGAAAACAAAGGTGAACTAAGAGCATGGTAAAAACAACGATAGAAAAAATGAAAAAGATTTTGGAATTGGTTTTTAAAACAAAGTAAAAGAAAACTCATGGCTACTAACTACTAATTGCTCCACTAATTATGCTAACCTATTAGTGATACTTTATTGGAGTTTATTATTGTATCATTTTCCACTACCATATTATACTTTATATAAAGAAAAATGAGATTTTTATTGCTTTTTTCTCTCTTTTTTCAGGTCCAACAATAATGGAGATGAAGGCCCATCAACAATGATTTTTCAAGGGAATTAAGGGATTAATTAAGAAGCCCAAAGAAGAAGCCCAAAGGAGAAGCCCATGTCTGGATTCATCCACAGATATTCCCTATATTCTAGAAGGTCCAGCAAGGCACCTGAAGGATAACAGAATGTCAGAAGAAATCGCTGGCGCAACGGCCAAGATTCTGCCGCGGAAACGCGGCTTTGGCCGCGGATCCGCAGCAATCATCTAGCCGTTGAGCCAGCGTTTAATCCCACGGCTGTGATTGAAAGGCCTTACTCCCTGGAGCCTATAAATAGACCCCAGGGCCTCTGTAATAGAGGAGGAGAGAAGAGCATTGTATTTTTGAGGGAATTGTTGGGATTTTCTCTAGGCTTTCTTTAGTTGCTCTTGTAATTTTCTTTCTCCTTCTATAATTCAGCAAAGAGAGAGAGATAGTGAGAAATCTTGTAACTAGAGTAGGTGACAACTCAATGCAAGAATTGATCCTTCTTTCTTCACATCTTTTCTCATTCTAGTGCATTATTTTCTTCAAGCTTTTACTACTTTTGCATTACCTTCTACAATGGATTGTTGTTTGCTTTTTACTTCAATGTCTAGCTAACTTCCTAACATGACTAACTAACCTCTAACTTTACTAACTACTAACTCTTGGGTGATTGCTAACTCATGTGACTCATTGGATGCTTTATTGTAGTCTTATAAATTTCAAGCCTCTAATTATCCCCAATGAAGATGAGTTACCTTTAATTCTTAGCAAATGCTTGTTCTCTTTCCATATGATTCATGTGAGCCTCATTTAGAGCCTTGTCTTTAGAACGAGTGCCTTGATGGAACATGAAGATGGAACACTTAACTATGCTATTGATTAGTAGTACAATTTTCTTACTTCAATGCTAGCTTGAGTATAGCTTTGATGGACTAATGAATCTTGTATTTTCTTTCTTAGCGTATCCTTGAGTGACTATCCTTGATTCCATCACTGAAAATCTATCTCGGGAGCCAATGAATCAATGAGGCAACGAGTCAAGCCGAGAAGATAACTCATCCTCTACATGGGACAATATTTGACCAAACAAGCAAGACGAATCTTTGCTGATGAATCAATATGAGGCATGCATCACCCTATGAGATTAGTAAGTTAGTAAATTAGAGTGTTAGTTAGTCATGATTTCTCTCCCTATAGTACTTCAAAGTTTCTTTTCTTAACAAGTTCTCTTTTCAAAATACAATCATTCTCATTTCATCGTTCTTTCCATCCTTTTCCTTTTTCTTCAACAAAACCAACAAAGAATTTTTCATCTACTTTCTATGTCATTTTGTTTTTCTTAAAACATAGAAGAACCTTCATTTTCCTTCTTAAAACAATCTCATATAAAAATCATGAATGCTTCTATCGCTAACTCTCCCTGTGAAATCGACCCGTAATAGCTTGTGCTACGACGGTGATTCGAAAGGAGTATAGTAAACCCGTGAATACATTTGGAGCTTTTGAACATCGACATACGAGCATCGAAGGTTTACTCTAAACCCTCTCTCTCTGAATACTAGTAAATTCCCAGTTCCGAAAAAATTTTGGCACCGTTGCTGGGGAGAGTAACGGTTTTTAATTGAGTTTTTAGAACTAAACGAATTTTTCTTCTCTGTTGCAGGTTACAGGTTAGGGAAACAGGAAACAAAGCATTGCAGTAACATATAAGTGGTCTTGGGCCTCTGCTCAAGAAAGCAGAGACCAGGTACCCTCTGATTTGTCGCGTTTTCTCGGCAAAAGCCGCGGATCCGCGGTAAAGAGGAGTTGACTACTAACAGGTTTTGTGCAGGGCTGCTTGCTTTGTAAAAACATAGCTTGCTGCAAATTTTATTTCTTGTATGCTATCACCAGGAGCCTGCTAATAACTCAACAGTAAAACATTTGTTGAAAATCTTAAAAAATTGACTAGATATTTGCATTTTAGGCACGTGTCTTTTCAATTCATTTACTTTACTGTTGAAGAGTGCTGGAGCAAGGTACGTTCGCATTGTATTTAGAATAAGACTCACTTCTTGGTTGATTTACATCGCTTTGAGTGAATCTTGTTTGCATATTTTGTACACTTGCACAAAATTGATCTTAAGGGCACCACCCAATCAACAAGATAAGGTGGGGATTTCATCACCCATTCCTTGGCCCAAAAATCATAATCCAAGCACTCACAATCCCAAGCTTTTTAATAAAAATTGATAGACGTTGGCCCTTAGGGACATCCGGACTCATTAAGAGATCAGCTGAAGTTAAAAATTATTTTTGATTCATATTCCAGTCAAATCAGTGTCTAAGGTTGAGGATTAAGAGGTTAAGCCTCGAAGATACCGTGGTTTGGCGTAATTAAGGCCCGTTGCTTACGCACGGATACCTCCCACCGTATTTTGCCCCTACCTGGCTAATTAACTGTGGTCTGACTCGAGCAATAACCTTCTTTGGTTCATCGAACAGTTAAGAGTCGTCTAGGTCCAGGTATCCTAGATAGCTTGTGATTGCCTTTTCTTTTCTTGTTTGTTATTTTCCTTTTTCTTTGCTTGCTTGATCGGTGAACATTGTCTGTGATTGTGCATGCAAGAGTGGTACCGGGATCCAAATTCTGCAAGACTTGTTAGGATTTCTACACTTGCACAAACACCACCTCCTGACACAATTCCAATTATGGCCAACAATACTTCTCTCTAAGACAAGTTCTACCCCATTCGCACTTCACTTCCTTCACGCATTCTTTTACCTGAGACAAACGGAAATAACTTTGAGCTTAAATCACAATTCATAAATACACTCCTGAGGTTTCATGGCTTAGAGTCCGAGGATGCATATTTCTTCATTCGTGAGTTTGAAGAAGTGTGTTTGATGATGAAAATTTCCCAACTGACGGAGGATGCTGTTAGATTAAGGTTCATACCCTTCGCGCTTAAGGATATAGCTAAGAAATGGCTATATAATCTGCCCGCCAGTTCTGTCTCTTCATGGGATGATTTTGTCAAAGTCTTTCTTAAGAAGTTCTATCCTATTCATAAGACAGCCCTCATGAGAAAAAACATAATGCAGTTCAAGCAGGAATCTTGTGAACCATTTTGAAAATATTTCGAACGATTTAAAGATTTACTAGCCCTATGTCCTCATCACGGCATAGAGAAGTGACGACAGTGCCAAATTCTCTATGACGGACTTGACTACCAAACCAAGACACTCCTTAAAACCATGTGCCAAGGGGAATTTTTAAAAAAGATGAAAACCAGGGTTGGGACCTCTTTGAAGCTTTAGCCGAAAAAACCATTCAGTGGGAGTCATGCCCAGAGAAACCCAATCCCACCACTTCCAGAACTGGTATGCATTCGATTGAATCCTTCATAGCTGCTGAGGCAAAGATAACACAATTGATGAAAAGACTAGAACTGCTCGAAACTAGGGAACCAACTGCTGTGAATCAGGTCAATTAACCACCTGTGATCAACCCGGGTTGTACCTACTGCCATGCTCTGAACCACCTGTTTGAAGAGTGTCCTATCTACCAAGCTCAAATGTACCCTGAAAATATGAATGCAGCATACACCAGACCCAACTACAACCATACTCCAAAACATACAACCCGGGATGGAGGAACCATCCAAATTTCTCATGGAGTCAGTCTGGTCATGAGCAACCGAGGCAACCATTCCAACACCAATATCCTGCTCAGTCTCATCAACCCAGTTTCCACCAGAGTCCACCAAATTTCCAATCATATCAAAGTCCACCACATTTTCAAGCAAACTTCCAGCCCACATATCAGCAACAAACACAAAATCATCCAGATAAAAAACTGTCGGATTTAGAAAGAATGATTGAAACCTTATCTAAAACTCAGGCCTCAATGATGAACACCCACCATCAGGATATGAATAGGTTAGAGGTTCAGATAGGTCAACTGGCTAACTCTTTGAATGAAAGACAAAAGGAACACTACCAAGCCAGCCCTTGCCTAATCATAAAACCCCCTTCCCTATTCATGAAGTTGAGGACATAGGCCCAAGTCAATGCAACACTGTTCACATTTTGAGATCTGAAAAGCGGATAGACAATAAGGTTTCCAATCAACCCAATAAATCAGTATCAACACCTCCTGTTCTGGTACAACCAACTCAAGACAATCCATCTTCAAATTCACAACCATAACTTCCAAATCCAATGACAAAGATAAGACAAATGAGCAACCATACAAGCCTATTGTACCATTTCCTAATAGGCTAGCAAACCAAAAGATGAATGCTCATATGGAGAAGATTGGAGAAATGTTTAATCAGGTCCAGATCAATGTAGCCCTTCTTGATGCCATACAACAAGTCCCATTATATGCCAAGTTTTTAAAAGAAATGTGTACCAAGAAAAGGAAAGCAAATGTCCCAAAGAAGGTCTTCTTAGCTTCAAACATAAGTGAGTTGCTAACTGGGCCAATTCCTGTGAAATATAAGGACCCAGGGAGTCCAACCATTTCCTGTATTATAGGACAAACCACGATCAACAGGGCGCTACTTGATCTAGGAGCTAGCATCAATCTTCTTCCCTTCTCTGTGTATCAGCAACTTGGGTTAGGCGACCTTCGTCCAACCAAAGTTACTATACAACTGGCTGATAGATCTGTAAAGATTCCCAAGGGGGAGATTACAGATGTTCTAATACGGGTCGGGGAATTCATTTACCCCGTAGACTTCATTGTTCTAGAGACGCAACCCGTACACAATCCTAGAGCTCAGACACCTGTCATTCTAGGATGACCCTTCCTAGCCACTGCAAACGCAATCATCAACCGTAGGAATGGCTCAATCCGTCTAACTTTTGGAGATATGACAAAAGAGGTGAATGTTTTCCACCTGGGAAAACAACCTCGAGATTTGGAAAATGAGTCATTTGAAGTGAACTTAATCGAGGGATTAACAAGTGAACATGACATGGAGATTGAATATGAGTCCGATGAAGAATTTGAGTTGGAGTCTGATGACTTCAACCTTGATCAGATCATTGAGTCGACTGTAGAATGGGCCACAAATGCCACCCCTATTCTTCCCTTGCACAAAGAACAATCATTGATAGATCCTGTCTCTTCTTCCGAACTTAAGGTTCTTCCCAACCATCTAAAGTACCAATACTTGGATGAGAAAGAAGCTTTTCCCGTGATCATTGCACCCCATCTCACGAAACAACAAGAAGAGGATCTTCTTACAATGTTAAGAGAAAATCGAGAAGCCATTGGTTGGACCATGGCTGACATAAAGGGAATTAGTCCTTCCATAGTACAACACCGGATTCATTTAACGGAGGATGCTAAACCAAAATGTGACCCACAACGTAGACTGAACCCAATCATGCAGGAGGCTATTAGAGCTGAGATTTTGAAGCTGTTAGACAATGGGATTATCTATCCCATATCCGATAGCCAATGGGTAAGTCCAGTCCACGCTGTGCCAAAAAAAGCAGGGTTTACCGTGGTAGAAAACGATAAGAAAGAATTGGTACAAACTCGACTTCCTATGAAGATTCTAGTCTATATTAATAACCAAAAATTGATCACTGCCACGTGTAAAGACCACTTTCCCCTTCCGTTCATTGACCAAATGCTCGAGAGACTAGCGGGACATTAGTACTACTGTTTCCTGGATAGATATTTAGGATATAATCAAATCCCTATCGCTCCCGAGGATCAAGACAAAACAACCTTCACCTGTCCCTTTGGAACATTTGCATACCGAAGAATGCCCTTTGGCCTATGCAATGCTCCCGCAACGTTTCAACGTTGCATGCATAGCCTTTTTTCAGACATGGTGGAGAGATTTTTGGAGATTTTCATGGATGATTTCTCGATTTATGGTGATTCCTTTGAACAATGCTTGTACCATCTTAAGCTGGTTTTACAACGATGCATGGAGAAAAACTTGACACTCAACTGGGAGAAGTGTCACTTTATGGTCAAGCAAGGAATCGTTCTAGGGCATGAAGTTTCACACAAAGGAATTGAGGTTGATAAATCTAAAGTGGAAGTAATAACAAAGCTCCCTGAGCCAAAATGCTTAAAAGACATTAGATCATTTCTAAGGCACGCTGGTTTCTATAGACGATTCATTCAAGGGTTTAGCAAAATTGCTAGACCTTTGACAAATCTCTTAGGAAAAGATGTACCCTTCAAATTTGATGAAGAATGTTTACAAGCTTGGAAGAGCTTAAGCACAGACTTGTCTCAGCACCGATAATTTCTGCACCAGATTGGACTAGGCCATTCGAGATCATGTGTGATGCCTCCGATTATGCTATAGGCGCTGTTCTAGGATAGCGTATTGATAATAGGCAACACGTGATTTACTATGCTAGTAGGACGCTTAATGAAGCCCAACTAAATTACACAACTACTGAAAAGGAATTTTTACCTGTTGTGTTTGCGTTGGAGAAATTTCGTTAATACCTACTAGGGTCCAAGATAACGATTTTCACTGATCACTCTGCCCTTAAATACTTAATGCAAAAGAAGGACGCAAAGGCTAGACTGATTCGATGGATACTTCTTTTGCAAGAGTTTATTTGGAAATTAAGGACAAACAAGGTGTTGAGAATGTGGTAGCAGATCACCTTTTGCGAATTCCCAATGCACCAAAGGAGACAATCCCAATAAATGACAACTTTCCTGACGAACGCATTTTCACAATGTGTAAAGAGCCCTGGTATGCTGATATAGCAAATTACCTTGCAACTGGGCAAATACCTTCTGATTAGTCAGGTCAGGACAGACACCGCTTTATGTGTCAAATACGGTTTTTCTTTTAGGATGAACCGTATTTATTCAAATATTGTCCTGACTAGATAATAAGAAGGTGTCTTCCTGAGGATGAACATCAGAGTGTTTGACCTTCTGTCACAAGTTAGCTTGCGGTGGACATTTTGGTCCACGAAAGACTGCTGAAAAAGTACTTCAGAGTGGATTCTACTGGCCCACTCTCTTTAAAGACGCGTATATTTTCTGCAAGCTCTGTGCCAGATGTCAAATGACGGGTCGAATCACACGTAGAGACATGATGCCCGTTACACCTATCTTGGAGATTGAAATTTTTGATTTGTGGAATTGACTTCATGGGACCTTTCCCTCTGTCTTATGGCAACCAATATATTTTGGTGGCTGTAGACTACGTTTCCAAGTGGGCTGAAGCTATTCCAACTAGGACAAATGTCAACCAAGTTGTCATCAAGTTTTTACGGGAAAATATCATTTCACGCTTCGGAGCCCCCCGTGCGAAATTAGTGTAACATGAGTCATTTCTACAACCGGGCTTTTGAAGCCCTAATGCGAAAATACTCTATTTCTCATAAATTATCCACGGCCTATCATCCTCAGATTAACGGCAAGTGGAAGTCACCAACAAATAAATCAAACTAATATTGGAGAAAACTGTTGGACAGAATCGTAAGGACTAGTCCATCAAACTCATTGATGCACTATGGGCTTATAGGACCGCCTACAAGACTGTCCTCGGTATGTCTCCATATCGAATTGTATTTGGAAAACCCTGCCACTTGCCTGTGGAGTTAGAACACCGAGCTATGTGGGCATTGAAACAGCTGAATTTGGACTTGGACAAAGCCGGTGCTTTGAGAAAATTGCAAATATCCGAATTAGAAGAACTGAGAAACGATGCATATGATAACGCTCGGACTGCAAAACACAGAACTAAGCTCTTCCACGATAAATCAATTCATAGGAAAACTTTTGTCTCAGGACAAAAAGTTCTGTTGTATAACTCAAGACTCCACCTCTTTCCTGGTAAATTAAAAACCAGGTGGTCAGGTCCATACATCGTTCAAAGAGTCTTCCCTCATGGTGCCATTGAAGTTTTTGATCCTAAAAATGGCAACACTTTTACAGTCAACGGTCAACGCCTAAAGCCATTTTTTACCACAGAGTTCGAGTCACACGATGTTCATGAACTGGGTTTTTGTGACCCAGTCTACATGTGACCACATCATTTGTAAAATTTCCTAGTACCCCCTGTATATCATTTTGGACCTCTCCTGTAAATAATAAATAAATAAAATAATAATAAATAAAAGTTAAAAAATAATAAAATATGAAATAAAAAAAAAATAAATAAAAAATAATAAATAAAAATCACTACAAATAAGTGGACTTAGGTGCTAAATAGCACCTAGAACTTTCCTCTCTCCATAAACTCCTTTAAATTACCCTAGGGTTGTAAATTCCTAATTCCAACTAGGGTAATTTAGGGAATTTATCTCTCTCAGCTATCTATAAATACTTTCTACCCCGTGTCTTCTCCCTTACCCTAGCTTTCAACCCAGATCTGAAAAACACAAAGCCAGCTCCGCCCCTCAAATTTTTCTCTCCCTCTACCTTCTCAACTCTGCCGCGTTTCCTCGGCAGAAGTCGCGCTTCCGCGGTTGTCTGAGCACCTCTGGAGCGCCGCCAAAATTTGCTGCTGTCACGGCCCTCTGCAATCTTCAGATCCAGTGCCTGATCCCCTGTTTCCACAGCTGATTACTCTCTACAATCGATTTTTTGTTCCCCCCATGTTGTCCTGGGGTGGTTTGCGTTCTATTCTCTAAAATCTTTTTGTTTCTTTATATTCGTTATCATGGCACCGTCAATATTTGCAGAAAAAGATTTTTCTCAAATTCTTAGCGATGTTAATGGATATGGGCATATTTCTTAGATCGAATTCGTGCTTGGGATTGGTATGCTTTAATATATGATAATTCAAATAGAGAAGCGTATTATTATCCTGAGTTAGTCAAATTGTTCTACACTTCCATCGACCATGCTTCTGTGAATTTTGATACTTACCAACTCACGGTACATATGCCCACGGGAGACATCATTATCACGCTTCCTCTATTAGAGGAACTCACAAATGTCCCATGTAACCCACATCATAGCGACCCCCTTCCTCTAATCGATTACATGTCTATCATGGGGGCTCGCTGTACAGAGCAGGACAGGGGGCTCAAAGCCAGTACCACATTTAGAAATGTACATTATGTTGGTCGATGGATTCAACGCAACATTTTAGGACTGGACCACACAACCTCCTTTAACAGGCCGGTGCTGTAAATAATACATGACCTCATGACTCGGCAGCACACGATCTGCATTAATAAAACAATCCTCCATAGTATAATTGCAAATTCCTCATGCACACGTGGTGCTAAGTACTCACACCCAGTTCTGATAACTCGTCTGTGTAGGACTTTCCTACCAGATGATGTTGTTGACTCATACGAGTGGGTATTCATAGCATCAGAGAGGGCCACTAGTGCCTATAACAGTTGTCTTCATGCAGTCTGGACTCCTAGCGTCCAGTCCGAAGATGCACCAGTAGAGTCCTCTTCAGAGGAACTTTTAAAGGAAGAGGATGAACCTGCCTTTTGGCAACAGGACCCCCCTGCTGATTCACGTGCCTTCATGTCTACCATTTGGCGAGGCATGAAGAAGATATTCTGGGGACAAATCAGATTGCGCAAACAAGTTGAGGAGCAGACGTCACGTTTAGACCGAATTGAGGAACGTCTTCGGCGTTCACAGTCAGCTGGACCTAGCACCACCGCTGGTCCAAGCCGACGGAGAGGGTGACACCTTTTCTTTACCTATTTCATGCATACATTATCTTGCATACATTGGGGACAATGCATGAGATAGGTATGGGGGGTAGATACCAACATAGGATTTTTTTCATTTTCTTTTAGGATTTTTCATTTTCTTTTTAGGATTTTTTTCATTTTCTTTTTAGGATTTTTCATTTCCTTTTTAGGATAACCTTAAAAAAAAAGAGAAAAATATTTTGATTCATTTTTAAAAGAATTAAACTTGATCTTAGGAATTACAGATATTCTAAACTAAGATTTCTTAATATAAGTTGAAAAAAGGAGTTTTGTTTGATCTTTAGGTTAAGAAAAAAGAATAGAAAAGATAGCTAGATTTTGATTCTTTCCTGAGCATTATATACATTTACATATTGAGGGATTAATCAAAGACTTAGTGATTCTATTTACATATATATATATATATAATATTAAAAAAAGGAAAAAAATGAGAAAAAATAAATAAATAAAATAAAAACTTAATCACTATTTAAGCTGGTTAGTTGTGCCTTAAGAAGCATGGCCAGTCATGCCTAAAGGTGGTTAAGTCCTTAGCATTCGTGGCCTAGTTTACTCGAGTCCTTGAACCTTAGGGATGTATCTTCATTTGGTGCCCTAAGACCGACTGGTTTGGGAGTCATCGGTAAAAGACTCGCTACATGGGTAAATTAGAAAGCCTAAGGAAGCTAAGGGGATGTAAATATAAATAAATAATAAATAAATAATAATAAAATAAAAAAATATACAAAATATATATAGATATGTATATATAAGTAAATAAATGAACTCTAGTCTAAGAAAAATTCCTCATATATATAGATGTATATATGTTAGGCTTGATGCAAAATCCAGTTTTCTCTCTATTCCTTAAAAACTTAACCTAAGTTGAAAATAAAACTTTAAATAGAAACTTATAAAAAGAAAGACAAGTTTAGGATAACCCGAAACCGATAGATCAATGAAATTCTTGAAAAACATGGATCATAAAATTTTCACTAACATTTTTCTTTCTTGGATTTTGTGGGTGCAATCCGCTGAAAACCCTCAGGAGACAACACTCCTCCTCTAGGGTAACTTAGAGGTTTAACGGCTTGTTGCACGAGCTCAGTGCAATCGTGTCACCTACGAAAGTGGTTTAATAATTTAGTTAGGATTTTTTCTCTTTTTCTTTTTTCTTGGGGACGAGCAAAAGCTAGGTATGGGATTGTGATTGGAGTTCATTATTATATCATTTTCCACTACCATATTATGCTTTATATAAAGAAAAATGAGATTTTTATTGCTTTTTTCTCTTTTTTTTCAGGTCTAACATTAATGGAGATGAAGGCCCATCAACAATGATTTTTTAAGGGAATTAAGGGATTAATTAAGAAGCCCAAAGAAGAAGCCCATGTCTGGATTCGTCCACGGATATTCCCTATATTCTAGAAGGTCCAGCAAGGCACCTGAAGGATAATAGAATGTCAGAAGAAATCGCTGGCGCAACGGCCAAGATTCTGCCGCGGAAACGCGGCTTTGGCCGCGGATCCGCGGCAATCATCTGGCCATTGAGCCAGCGTTTAATCCCACGGCTGTGATTGAAAGGCCTCATTTCCTAGAGCCTATAAATAGACCCCTAGGGCCTCTGTAATAGAGGAGGAGAGAAGAGCATTGTATTTTTGAGGGAATTGTTGGGATTTTCTCTAGGCTTTCTTTAGTTGCTCTTGTAATCTTCTTTCTCCTTCTAGAATTCAGCAAAGAGAGAGAGAGATAGTGAGAAATCTTGTAACTAGAGTAGGTACAACTCAATGCAAGAATTGATCCTTCTTTCTTCACATTTTTTCTCATTCTAGTGTATTGTTTTCTTCAAGCTTTTATTACTTTCGCATTACCTTCTACAATGGATTGTTGTTTGCTTTTTACTTCAATGTCTAGCTAACTTCCTAACATGACTAACTAACCTCTAACTTTACTAACTACTAACTCTTGGTGATTGCTAACTCATGTGAATCATTGGATGCTTTATTGTAGTCTTGTAAATTTCAAGTCTCTAATTATCCCCAATGAAGATGAGTTACCTTTATTCTTAGCAAATGCTTGTTCTCTTTCCATATGATTCATGTGAGCCTCATTTAGAGCCTTGTCTTTAGAACGAGTGCCTTGATGGAACATGAAGATGGAGCACTTAACTATGCTATTGATTAGTAGTACAATTTTCTTACTTCAATGCTAGCTTGAGTATAGCTTTGATGGACTAATGAATCTTGTATTTTCTTTCTTAGCATATCCTTGAGTGACTATCCTTGATTCCATCACTGAAAATCTATCTCGGGAGCCAATGAATCAATGAGGCAACGAGTCAAGCCGAGAAGATAACTCATCCTCTACATGGGACAATATTTGACCAAACAAGCAAGACGAATCTTTGCCGATGAATCAATATGAGGCATGCATCACCCTATAAGATTAGTAAGTTAGTAAATTAGAGTGTTAGTTAGTCATGGTTTCTCTCCCTATAGTACTTCAAAGTTTCTTTTCTTAACAAGTTCTCTTTTCAAAATACAATCATTCTCATTTCATCGTTCTTTCCATCCTTTTCCTTTTTCTTCAACAAAACCAACAAAGAATTTTTCATCTACTTTCTATGTCATTTTGTTTTTCTTAAAACATAGAAGAACCTTCGTTTTCCATCTTAAAACAATCTCAATATAAAACCGTGAATGCTTCTATCGCTAACTCTCCCTGTGGAATCGACCCGTAATAGCTTGTGCTACGACGGTGATTCGGAAGGAGTATAGTAAACCTGTGAATACATTTGGAGCTTTTGAACATCGACATACGAGCATCGAAGGTTTACTCTAAACCCTCTCTCTCTGAGTACTAGTAAACTCCCAGTTCCGAACAAATTTTTGGCGCCGTTGCCGGGGAGAGTAACGGTTTTTAATTGAGTTTTTAGAACTAAATGAATTTTTCTTCTCTGTTGCAGGTTACAGGTTAGGGAAACAGGAAACAAAGTATTGCAGTAACATATAAGTGGTCTTGGGCCTCTGCTCAAGAAAGCAGAGACCAAGTACCTCTAATTTACCGCGTTTTCTCGGCAAGGAGTTGACTACTAACAGTTTTGTGCAGGGCTGCTTGCTTTGCAAAAACATAGCTTGCTGCAAATTTTATTTCTTGTATGCTATCACCAGGAGCCTGCTAATAACTCAACAGTAAAACATTTGTTGAAAATCTTAAAAAAATTGACTAGACGTTTGTATTTTAGGCACGTGTCTTTTCAATTCATTTACTTTACTGTTGAAGAGTGCTGGAGCAAGGTATGTTCGCATTGCATTTAGAATAAGACTCACTTCTTGATTGATTGACATCGCTTTGAGTGAATCTTGTTTGCATATATTGTACACTTGCACAAAATTGATCTTAAGGGCACCACCCAATCAACAAGATAAGGTGGGGATTTTCATCACCCTTCCTTGGCCCAAAATCATAATCCAAGCACTCACAATCCTAAGCTTTTTAATAAAAATTGATAGACGTTGGCCCTAGGGACATCTTGACTCATTAAGAGATCAGCTGAAGTTGAAAATTATTTTTGATTCATACTCCAGTCAAATCAGTGTCTAAGGTTGGGGATTAAGGGTTAAGCCTCGAAGATACCGTGGTTTGGCGTAATTAAGGCCCGTTGCTTACGCACGGATACCTCCCACCGTATTTTGCCCCTACCTGGCTGATTAACTGTGGTCTAACTCGAGCAATAACCTTCTTTGGTTCATCGAACAGTTAGGAGTCGTCTAGGTCCAGGTATCCTAGATAGCTTGTGATTGCCTTTTCTTTTCTTGTTTGTTATTTTCCTTTTTCTTCGCTTGCTTGATCGGTGAACGTTGTCTGTGATTGTGCATGCAAGAGTGGTACCGGATCCAAATTCTGCAAGACTTGTTAGGATTTCTACACTTGCACAAACACCACCTCCTGACACAATCCCAATTACGGCCAACAATACTTCTCTCCAAGACAAGTTCTATCCCATTCGCACTTCACTTCCTTCACGCATTCTTTTACCTAAGACAAACGGAAATAACTTTGAGTTTAAACCACAATTCATAAATACACTCCCGAGTTTCATGGCTTAGAGTCCGAGGATGCATTTTTCTTCATTCGTGAGTTTGAAGAAGTGTGTTTGATGATGAAAATTTCCCAACTGACGGAGGATGCTGTTAGATTAAGGTTCATACCTTTCGCGCTTAAGGATATAGCTAAGAATGGCTATATAATCTGCCCGCCAGTTCTGTCTCTTCATGGGATGATTTTGTCAAAGTCTTTCTTAAGAAGTTCTATCCTATTCATAAGACAGCCCTTGATTGGTCGCTAATATTGCATATTTAATATCATATGTCCATACTTATTATAGAATAAAAGCATGCATTGTCCTAATTAATTGTTTGATTTATTTGCAGGCCCAATCTTTAAGGAGTTGAAGAGAAATGAGCCAAAGCCCACCAAAATTCTGAATTAAATCAGAATTAATTCGCACCAAGTAAATCAGGGCAAAATCAAGAGGTGGAAAACCGGTTGAGAAGAATCCTCTCAGAATCGATCGGTTAAAGCCAGAATCTAAGGCCATTTCGTCAGAATCCGGGACTCAAACTGACAAACCAACTCCAGATATAGTCAGAAGGCCAAACCAGCGCGACTCACCAACAGGGTGTGGCCACCTGGCCACACCCTGGCCGCGAAAACGCGGCAATAGCAGCGTTTCTGCGGCAATCTTGGGAGTTAGGGGGAGCGTTGGCTCCCCCGATCTCCCCGGGATCCTGGTTGTTGGTTTGCCTATAAAAGGCCTGTACTTGCGCTGAAAATTGGACGACGATGCAGATTAGGATTTAGCCTAGTTTTCATTCTTTGTAGTTTAGGTTTTTCTTTTCTTTTTATGTAACTTGTATGTAACTTAGGGTAGAAGAGATTCATGTAAGTAAGAGAGAGAGGCTGACGTTGAGAGTGACACCGATGTACCCTCCTCCTTTCTTCCATTGTCTCTGCAATTAATAAAGGTAAAAGCTTCTTTTTATGTTCGTATTTTGTTTTGCTTTCTTCTTCCTCTTCTACTTTACCTTGGTTGTATTTGTTGAGTTTACAAGTGAAATCCAAAGCAAGACAGTCGACCGGGACGGTCGACCGGGATGAGAGCTCTGCTCACTGTTTTTCTGGGTCGACCGGGCCGGTCGACCGTAGTTGCCCAACGGTCATATTTCTGACCGTTGGCGGTCGACCGGGCGGTCGACCGCTGCCTGTCAGAGCTGCCTACTCAGCTCTAACGGCTAGTTTCTGTTTTGGCCTATATAAACCCATCTCTTTGGGATTTTGGCCAAGGTTTTCAAGGAGAAAAATTTCTGTGTCTCTCTAGTGTTTAAACAAGTTTTAAAAGAGTTTAAGTGCCAAAAGATTTAATCTTTATTGTTTTTGGTTTTTGGAAAATCAAAGAGAACTAGGTTTTGGGATTTTGATTTGGTCTTTTATTTCTATCATATACAAGAGATTTCCCAAGTAGTTTTTCTTTGTTGCTTGTTTCCAAAAACACCTTGTTTTCACACTTGAGCTATCATACTATCCTAATCTATTAGGATCTTATTTTTTGTGGAAAAAGAGAAAAAGAAAGAGAGAAAAAGAGAAGTGTTTGAGGTTAAGCCTCTAAGTTGTAAACCCTCCTTATTTTTGTTGTATCCTCTTTGGTAGAGGTTGATCGGAGAGGTATGAGTTTGGATCCCTCTTCGGTAGAGGTGATTGTGTTGGTTGTATTGGCTACGGGCCTTATCCCTCTTCGGTAGAGGTGGATTGTGGTTGTATAGCCTCGGTGGGCTTTGTAAGATTGAGAGAGGAGTTCGGTACTCCTATAGTGGATTGGAAATCCTACACGGTGGTGTAGGCGGGGATGTAGAGCTAGGGGCTCGAACCTCGAAACATATCCGTGTGTTTGCGTTTGATCCAATTCTCCCAACTCTCTCTCTCATTTATTTGTGCAAAGCATCATACATAACATCATATCATATTTGCTTGTGTTGAGCATTATTCTTTCATAGCATATTATATACATTGCTTGGATTGCTTGTGGTGTGTGCCTAAATTATACTCATCCACAAGAGCTTCACATAGCGCCTCAACCCATTTCAAGGGAATCAAGGAGTTAGTCCAGAGCCTCGCAAGGGGAATTCGGCTACACTTGTTGTATTGTATTAGTTTGTGCAACATTTGCATTAGCTTCCGCATTTAGCGCACTTAGTTTTGCATTTAGTTCTAGATATTCGGCTCTAGTCTTGTTTTGAGAGATCGTTGCATCATTCATCATACTTAGTTTTAAAAAGATCATTAGATTAGCAATTACACTATTCACCCCCCTCTAGGTGTTCCCTTTCAATTGGTATCGAGCTAGTGCTCCTGATACTTAGGCTTAACATCCTAGGAGTGAGATCCATTTGCTTGCTAATCTTTGTTTGCATTTGCTTGTTTGCACAGATATAGTTTACCATGGCTTTCATGACCCCACCTATGTATGACCCTTCCAAATTCATGTTTGGAAGATTAGTATGACCGTTTATTTACAAACCCTAGGTCATAAAGTTCATCTTGCTATTACCAAGGAATCCTTCCTTAGTGATCGCAATCATATAGGGGCCAATGCAC
The DNA here is from genome assembly GCA_038442645.1 of Agave tequilana. Classification (NCBI taxonomy): domain Eukaryota; kingdom Viridiplantae; phylum Streptophyta; class Magnoliopsida; order Asparagales; family Asparagaceae; genus Agave; species Agave tequilana. Next base: position 153,841 of record JAVJIF010004113.1, on the reverse strand, counting down.
AAGCCCTAGAGGCCATTAGAAGCACTTTATCTAAAGATTATGTTTTACGTGTTTCTAACATTGATTCCGCTTTTGCAGTGTGGAATTTATTGACAACAACAACCACACCTCGAGCTTCAAGTGCCAAACCAACCGGAGGAATCTAGTGGAGAATTCGATTCACAATGCTTCATGGTCCAAGGAATGACCCCCTTGAGGTACATTCGGAACCCCACTTAGATAGTGATGATTGCTCTAGTTCTTCATGTGATAATTTTGATGCCCATGCTTTAAATGAAGAACTTTCTATTGTTTGTGAAAATTAATTGAAATTATAAGATTTTGAAAAAGAAAAGTCTAGAAATTGAAAAAGAAAATAGAGTTTGCATTTTAGACTTGATTGTGTTTTGCAAGAGAAGGTTGAGGTCTATAATGAAAGGGATTCATTGAGATCTCAATTGAACTTGCACTAAAAAGAAAATGAATTTTTAAAAACTAAAAATGATTGCCATGCTATTTTGAAGAAATGAAAATTTATCTTCTAAGTTGATTTTGTTGTAAAAGAAAATAATTCTTTGAAAATAAAAATTGATTCTATTTCAAAGGATTTAGAAATTTGTTTAAAGAAAATGAAGTTTTGCAAAATAAAATTGATGCACATGTTTGCCATGCTAGTGTAGCTTCATCTAGTCTACCTAATGCATGTACCTCTTCTTCTAGGATTAATGATGATATTTGTATGTTAAAGAAGAGAGTAGATTGTTTGGGCTCCACTATGAGCCATTGTGTCATGAACCACACTCGCTTGGAAACCTTGGTCGTAGAAACAAGTTCCAACTTTTATGCATGCACACCCTCCACGGCATACACATGCTCCACACGGACACCATCAACACATGTATGCTCATGTGTACACATGTACACATTGTGGCCGAAAAGGCCATCTTGCTAAATTTTGTTATGATAGATTAAATGTTTCAAATTTAGCAAAGAAATTTGTTTGGGTTAGGGAGGGACTAACCCCACATGGACCCAACAAGATGTGGTACCAAAGACCACCCCTCCTATTGTTTTTGATGTAGGTATGGGCTCTCACATGACGTGAGAGTGATGACACCTTGGAGTGGATGCGTTCCGGACTTAAAGGAGATCAATTGGATGCATCACTTTCAAGGGAAAGTTTGGGGAAGGACCACCATGTTTTTGAGACAAGGAGAGTTGCCTTCTAGGTTTTGGTAACAATTCTTAACTCCTTATTATTGTTTACATGCTTTCCATTTCATTGTTTATAGCATATTTTTGATGTCTATGGATTAGTATGTAAATACCATGATTATTAGATCCTTGACATACATGTATAGTATTTGAGACACACATGCTTGCATGAACCCCATTCTTAGTGTTCTCATTTTGTTTAAGCTATAATGTACATCATGAATCTAATACATGTGATTTACATAGTAATCATGTCTTAGTTTTATCATGATGATTTTTATCTTTTTTTGAGATGCTTCTTGTTAAGATTACTTGTTTAGATGTGAGTTTTCATTAAGACTAGGATTTATACTTGTACATATAGTGGGCCACAAATAAATTTATATATGGTTGGGCTTGAATGCTTATTTGAACCCATTAGATGTGCTAGTATAGTCTAGTTTTGATGATTCATACATTTTAAACTTGTATTCCCATTTTGGATTTGTTCTTCATGTATATGTTTGTTTGCCAAACTTTAAGATATACATGTATACCCCTTGAGTCATTTGCCTTTCATGCAAATTTATATATGGACTCAGTGTGTTTAGGGATATGTATGTATACTTATTGTGTTGACAATTCATACATATACCATGAAATGAATTTGTTTCGATGAAGATTTAGATTTTCTTGATTTTGTGTTTAATTGTTTAACTTCATGTATATGTCTATCTTGTCCAAACTATTAGATATACATGATTATCCTTTTGAGCCACGTGCCTAATGCATATTTTGTGGACTCGTTGTGTTTTGGATATGTATGTATACTTTAGTTTGTATTAGACATACATATGCCATGAAGATTAAATAAGTTTTGATGATTTTCGTGTTTTCTATGTTTAAGGAATATTGAGCTTAATGAAAATTTCATGATTATGATATTCACACTGTATTTGTACACTCACTTTTCTTTCTTGCTCATGTTTTGTTTTCATGAGTCAAAATTATACTAATTGGATTAGAGTGTTGATTTTCATGTGAATTTCTTATTTCATGAAAACAATTTTGTTTTATTCCTTGCTTGAAGGATTTCGTACTAGTTTAAAAGATTTTCCATTTAACTAGTTACGGTATTCTTCACTATGGTAGTGATTTTCAAACAAAGCTTATTTTCAAATCTATTTTGGAAAACCCCTACCCTTATGGGAGGATGGATGGGAGATCATGGTCTTGTATGTTTTAAAATGAAAATCATTTAAACTTGAACCTTGATTGGGAGGTATTGTAATATGTTGTATACACTTGAACTTATTGCTATGTCAATTGGTATCATTGAACTCTTTCAATTGGTATCATTTTGACCTTTGTGTATACTCATATGTTTATTGTGTATGTATATTTTCAATTGGTATCATCTATTGGTGATTGGTACTCATTCTATTTCATACACATATACTTGTTTTATTTGTGCCTAAGATATAAATTTTTCACAAAATCGTGTTTAAGCTAGTGCTTGAGCTTCAACTTTGTTTCAATTGATTACTTTTAAATTGGTATCAAGCTCATGCATCTTTTTAGTTGGTATTTCATAAAGGGGAGAAAATTTAATTTTGTCTTTCAATTGGTGATTCTTCAATTGGTATTTGTTTCCCACTCCCTTACTTTATGATTGAAAATTTCATATTGGTATCATATATTTAATATGAAAATTATTTACAATTGGTATCAAAATGTTGTTTAGACATTCAAAATTTATTATGTTTAATTTTAATTGATATCAAGATGTTTCATGTGTTTTTACTTAAAATTGGTATCTAAAATTTTTTTAAAAATACAAAAGTTTTGATTTGTATTGACTATATGAATATAGATTCATGTTGAGTGTATTGTGTATTGAAGAGCTTAACATCTCTTCTTTATGTGGTACACGTGTGTAGGGGGAGCTTCACATCTCCTCTTATGCATTACATAGTGTGTGTTATGTGAATTAGGGCCTAACATCCCTCTTTCATATAATGCATATGTGCAGGGAAGCTAACTTAGCGTCTTCCCCTTCATGAATGTATATAGCATATAACATCTATTGATCTTTGTTTATTTTCAATTGATATCAAGATGCTTCATTGACATATTTATCTATTGATATCATGTTGTTTATAGTCACCCCTTATTGACTTGTTTTTGTTTTAGACAAAAGGGGGAGAACATTGTTCTATTGTTTTGATTGACTTAAAAGAAAAAATTTTTACCCATCATTTTATTGTTTAGATTGTTTAACCCCTTCTTGATCTTTTTGTTTGACAAAAAGGGGGGAGAAAAATTTGTTTGATTTGATTTTACTTTGTTTACCCCTTTGTTGATGATTGACAAAAAGGGGGAGAATTATTTGAGAGTTTAACATGTTTTTTATATATGCATACTTACGTTTTTGCATATATTAAGTTTTTTTGGTAAGTTTTAAGTTTTTATTGGTATCTAGAGCATCTAGTGTTTTTGTTGTTAATGCTTTATTAATTTAATTGGTAACTAGAGCTTCTAGAACATGTGTTTGTGTTTTATGCATATTGATGCATACATGTTTATGTACATTCATTGCATATATTTTATTTATTTGTTTATGCATGAGTTAAGGGGGAGCTTCTTTGAAGCTTAACTTTAATCAATGCATATATAACTCCATGAGTTTTGTCATCATCAAAAAGGGGGAGATTGCTGGCCCAAAGGCCTTCCACTCTAGTTTTGATGATGATTGACTCATGTAGTTATGTTTACTAATAATCTTGTGTTGTTTAAGTTTCAGATCATTAACCAAGATATTAGTTGGTAATTATCTTCAACAAGGTATTTAGAAGCTTTTCATGATGATTCCAGGGCCAAAGCGTCAAGATCACACATTGCCTAGCCCATGGATGGAGTTTTGGAGCAAGTCTTCTTGATGACACAAAGACTTAGGTATCCATAGTTTAGTTAAGTGTGTTTAGATCCAATTTGTAAAGCTTAGTATAGTTGATATGCTCAAGTGCACAAACACATTTTTTCATGATTTGGATTTTGATTTTCATGAATAGTAGATCAAAACAAGTTTACTTTATTCCTATGTATATTAGATATGTTCTAGATATACATACATGCTTTAAACTTGCTAGACAAACTTATTTTGACTATCCTATTCATGTTTGGAAAAATCAAGTTTGACAAAAATACAAGTTTTGTTTTTGATAAAATTTGCAAGACTCAAAAATGAATTGATATGATTGATATATGTCTTGAAATTTTTATCACTTGTTTGAGTTTTGATATAAAATGATAAAAATATTTTTGGTGATTTTAGAAGTATTAAAAGATTTTTATAAAATATTTTTCTCAAGTTTTCAAACCCAGCTTTCAGGTCCAGGACTTAACCAGTCGACTAAGCCAGGTTATTAGTCGACTTGGCTGAAGTTCGGTCGACCAGGGCCGGTCGACCGGACGTGCACAGATCTGTGCACGTTTGGAGTCCCTGAGACGGTCGACCGGGACGGTCGACCGGGATGAGAGCTCTTCTCACTGTTTTTCTGGGTCGACCGGGCCGGTCGACCGCAGTTGCCCAACGGTCATATTTCTGACCGTTGGCGGTCGACCGGGCGGTCGACCGCTGCCTGTCAGAGCTGCCTGCTCAGCTCTAACGGCTAGTTTCTGTTTTGGCCTATATAAAACCCATCTCTTTGGGATTTTGGCCAAGGTTTTCAAGGAGAAAAATTTCTGTGTCTCTCTAGTGTTTTAAACAAGTTTTTAAAAGAGTTTAAGTGCCAAAAAGATTTAATCTTTATTGTTTTTGGGTTTTTGGAAAATAAAAAAGAACTAGGTTTGAGATTTTGATTTGGTCTTTTATTTCTATCATATACAAGAGATTTCCCAAGTAGTTTTTCTTTGTTGCTTGTTTCCAAAAACACCTTGCTTCCACACTTGAGCTATCATACTATCCTAAGCTTTACAAATTGGATCTAAACACACTTAACTAAACTATGGATACCTAAGTCTTTGTGTCATCAAGAAGACTTGCTCCAAAACTCCATCCATGGGCTAGGCAATGTGTGATCTTGACGCTTTGGCCCTGAAATCATCATGAAAGCTTCTAAACACCTTGTTGAAGCTAATCACCAACTAATATCTGGTTAATGATCTGAAACTTAAACAACACAAGATTATTAGTAAACATAACTACATGAGTCAATCATCATCAAAACTAGAGTGGAAGGCCTTTAGGCCAACAAGTATAACTAAGCTACGTGAGAGCCAGCGATAGTTCATGAAGACGTTCTCCTCTTCCAAGATCCGCATCACTTCGTTCTTGCTAGGCTTGACGATATAATGTGCACGGGGACTGAGCTCGAGCTTATGATCTATGCGTTGAACGCCTCCGAAGCAAAGGTAGAACATGCAACAGTTTTCAGGTAAGTCATCACTCAACCTAGGTAAGTATTCCTTCCTTTCTTTCCTTTCTCTCATTTCTGTAAATTATATCACCACCTCTTCCAACTCTTTCTTCTCCACTCACTCCATTTGTACATAGTCGCTTTTCTTGTTTTCTGATTTGTCCACCTTCTTCATCTTTCATTTTCTTCTTAACTTTAACTATAACTTTCTTTTTCATTTTTATAACTTTAAAACAGAGAAGAACTTTCGCTTATTTTTATAACGATTTCAATAAAACTGTAAACGCTTCTATCGCAAAACCCTCCTTGTGGATCACGACCCGCATAGCCACTTGCTATAGCGGAAGAATTGAGCACTTGCACATTTTTATTATAAGTTCTGAAATTCTGTATTTTTTGTGCAGGTTTGCCTCAATCAAATTTTGGCGCCGTTGCCGGGGAGGGTAACATGTTTTTTATTGAAATCTGAATTTTTTTTTTGAAAATTTTTAGAACTAAACGAATTTTCTTCTCTGTTGCAGGTTAAGGGCAATCAAAGCAGGAAATTAATATTGCAGTGACATACAAGTGGCCTTGGGCCTCTGCTCTAGAAAGCAGAGACCAAGGGCCCTCTGAATTGCCGCGTTTCCACGGCAAAAGCCGCGGATCCGCGGCAAGGACGAGTTGACTACTAACAGGTTTTTGCAGGGTTGCTTACTTTGCCAAAAACATAGCTTGCTGCATCTTTATTTCTTATATGCCATCACCATAAACCTGCTAATAAACCAACAATAAAACGTTTGTTGCAAAAGTTAAAATTGATTAGACGTTTGCATTTTAGGCACGTGTCTTTTCAATTCATTTATTTTTACTGTTGAAGAGTGCTGGAGCAAGGTACGTATGCATTGCATGTAGAATAGGACTCATCTCTTGGATGATTTTCATTGCTTTGAGTGAATCCTATTTACATATCTTGTACACTTGCACAAATTGATTTTAAGGGCACTAACCCATAAACAAGATAAGGTAGGGATTTAATCACCCTTCCTTAGGCCAAAAATCAGAGTCCAAGCACTCACTAACCCAAGCCTAACTTAAAATGAGTAGACGTTGGCCCTAGGGACATCTCGGACTCAATTAGGAGATTATCCTAAGGGGGAAAGGTGTTGGAACTTGACTCTTGCCAAATCAGTGTCTAGGAAAGGGATTAAGGGCCGAAAGCCCGAAGGTTGGTGGTTATTTAATTAAGGAACGTCTTTTGACGGAAAACCTCCCACCAACCTTGCCCTGACCTGGCTGATTAGCTTGTGGTCAAAGTCTACATTAAACCTCCCGTGGACAGTCTAACCAGTTAGGAGTCGTCTAGGTCTAGGTCTACCCTAACTTAGGTTAGAATTTTTTCTTTCTTGTTTGTTTATTTGTTTGCTTTTCTTTCTTTTTTGTGTGTATTGTGTGATATGGCTTATAATAATAATTTTTTCAACTTTAATAATAATCCATATTACACACCGAGTTCATTTTTGGATATTACCAACCCGGCATATCATGACTTTAACCAACCTAGTGTACCGGATTGGTCTTATCCGAATCAATATAACCCATGTCCCCCATCTAATAACTATAATGTCCATAATAATTTCAACTCTTCACCGAGTCAGTGGGGATTCACCTCCCCCGAGCATAATTATCAACCAACTTGTCCTCCTTCTCCACCTAGTCCACAATATTTTCAAGAGTCATACTCAGTTCCACCCGTCCAAAATAGGAAACCATCAATTTTGGAAATGAGTATGCGTGAGTCCAAACACAAATCCCAAAATCTGATGGACTCACAATTTCACTACCACTTCCAAGACAATTCTTTATCTTTTCATCAAAACAATGAACCTATCAACTATGAAAAGATGCTTGAAGCCATGACTCAGGCTCAAAACACTCGTAATCGTGACATAGATATGATGGTCGAATCTCTACGTTCCCACCGTCCTGATGTCACTTGCCATTCTGTTAGAGATGAAGAGTCATGTTGTTTTGGAAATCAAGATTCTATTTCAGAACAACCATGTGAACTTGCCCAAACTCCAATTTTGAAAAAGATATTGACAGTTTGGCAAGTTATTCCTTTCCTGAAATAGAACTTGAGAATGAATATGATCTTGAACCCCAACTTAGTGATTCAATTCTTCTTCCTGATTCAATAATGACTCCAGTATCTTCACCTGACTTCAATCTTTTCCCAGAGTCAACATTGGATCCTGTACCAATTCATAATGAAATTGAATCACCCATCTTTGAGGATCATATTGAACTTGACCAATTATACACTTTTGAAGATCCTATTGACAAATTGGCAAGTTCTCAATTTTTTGATATTGAACTCAATGAGATATGTGACCTAGATTCCCAAATCTGTGATCCAGTTCAACTTTCTGAATCAATATTGACTCCTGTTTTATTACCAAACTTGAGTAATATTTTAGAGTCAGTTTTGATTCCTCCACCTATCATTCCTGAACTGGAATCACCCATATTAGGTCACATCCCATTGTTAGAAAATACTTGTGGACTTGAGTTTCAACTTCTTGACTTGGACCCAATCCTGAACCAATTTCGACTCTTGAACCTTTACTTGACTTAAGTTACCTTCCTGAGTCGGTGTTAGTTCCTGTACTTCCTGAGTCCAAGTCAATCATTCTATCATTTCATACTCCTTTCTGGGACAAGGTGGTTGACAAATTTGACTCCGAAATCAATTATGGAATATGGAAATTAGATGGGGTCAAATACATAATAAAAATCCTTTATGGACAAATCTTTTTACTGGGTTATATTAAAGATATTTCTGGTGGGTTCCTCCGAGACCCAAGAAAGTTGATTGGGCCGCGTTTCGTGGACCAATCAGACCACCACCGGAACCACCACCTTAAGGTAACACTTTCCTTTCCTTTCTTCTTTTTTATGCATCTATGCATTAATTCATACATTGAGGACAATGCATGAGATAGGTGTGGGGGAGGGTCTAACATAACTTTTCTTTTTCTTTAAAAAAAAAATTATTAACATTTTTTTTACTTTTAAAAAACTTTTTGAAAATAGAAACAATATTTTGACTTATTTTTGTAAGAAATAAGTTAATTTTAAGGAATAGGAAAATCCAAATTAGGATTTCTTATACTTGGTCAAAATAAGATTATTTGTTTGATTTTTAGAGTTAGGAAGATAATTTGTCAAGTAATTCGGTCTTGATCTTTACCTTGATGAAATATGCACACTTCATACACTTACACACTTAGGGTTCAAAAACAAAGATTCTTATGCCTTATAAAAAAAAAAATAAGTCTAATTATTGATTAGCTAGGTGCTTTAGCCTAAGCAAGCCTTAGTATTTATTCGAAAGATGATTAGATAAGTTATAAAAAGAATATATATATATATATATATATATATATATATATACAAACAAATCTAATTATTGACTAGCTAGGTGCTTTGGCCTAAGAAAGCCTTAGTATTTATGCGAAAGATGATTAGATAAGTTTGAAAAGAAAAATCCTCTGATTAAGCTGGGTATTTGTGTCTAATATAGCATAAGTATTCACGCCTAAAAGAGGTTCATATAATAAAATCCTTAGTTTTGTGGCCTTGTTTGCTCGAGTCCTTAAGTCCTTGGGGGTGTTTTCTCACCTGGTGCCTAAGACCGTTTGGTTTGGGAGTCATCGATTAGAGGCTCGTTACATGGGCAGATTAGAAAGCCTAATAGAACTAAGGAATAATACCAAAAAAAAAATAAATAAAATATATATATAAATAAATAAATAAGGCATAAGAGTTAGAGTTAATGAACCCTTAGTCAAAATTTTCACATTAACAAGGTGCATATGACTTAGGGTAAAGTAATAGACTAGATGAGAAGCACAATTTAACTCCTTACTTTGATTGATAACAAATTTTTGAATAGAGACTAAGTTTAGGAATGAAAAATTCGGTTTTCCTATAACTTATAGATTGCTTAGATCTTACAATCATATTTCAAATATTTTTGTCTTTCAAAATGCTTTTCGAAAATACTAACTCTTTATTTCTCTTTCTTTATGGATTTTGTGGGTGTAATCCGCTGAAAACCCTCACGAGACAAAACTCGTCCTCTAGGGGAAACCTAGAGGTTCAACGGCTTGTTGCACATGCTCAGTGCAATCGCGTGACCTGCGAAATTGGTCTAATAATCCTTAGTATAGTTTAGTTGTTTTGCTCGAGGACGAGCAAAAGATAGGTATGGGGTGTGATTGGTCGCTAATATTGCATATTTAATATCATATGTCCATACTTATTATAGAATAAAAGCCTGCATTGTTCTAATTAATTGTTTGATTATTTGCAGGCCCAATCTTTAAGGAGTTGAAGAGAAATGAGCCCAAAGCCCACCAAAATTCTGAATTAAATCAGAATTAATTCGCACCAAGTAAATCAGGGCAAAATCAAGAGGTGGAAAACCGGTTGAGAAGAATCCTCTCAGAATCGATCGTTAAAGCCAAGAATCTAAGGCCATTTCGTCAGAATCCGGGACTCAAACTGACAAACCAACTCCAGATATAGTCAGAAGGCCAAACCAGCGCGACTCACCAACAGGGTGTGGCCACCTGGCCACACCCTGGCCGCGGAAACGCGGCAATAGCCGCGTTTTCGCGGCAATCTTGGGGAGTTAGGGGGAGCGTTGGCTCCCCCGATCTCCCCGGGATCCTGGTTGTTGGGTTTATGCCTATAAAAGGCCTGTACTTGCGCTGAAAATTGGACGACGATGCAGATTAGGATTTAGCCTAGTTTTCATTCTTTGTAGTTTAGGTTTTTCTTTTCTTTTTATGTAACTTGTATGTAACTTAGGGTAGAAGAAGATTCATGTAAGTAAGAGAGAGAGGCTGACGTTGAGAGTGACACCGATGTACCCTCCTCCTTTCTTCCATTGTCTCTGCAATTAATAAAGGTAAAAGCTTCTTTTCATGTGCGTAGTTTGTTTTGCTTTCTTCTTCCTCTTCTACTTTACCTTGGTTGTATTTGTTGAGTTTACAAGTGAAATCCAAAGCAAGTATAACTAAGCTACGTGAGAGCCAGCGATAGTTCATGAAGACGTTCTCCTCTTCCAAGATCCGCATCACTTCGTTCTTTCTAGGCTTGACGATATAATGTGCACGGGGCTGAGCTCGAGCTTATGATCTATGCGTTGAACGCCTCCAAAGCAAAGGTAGAACATGCAACGGTTTCCAGGTAAGTCATCACTCAACCTAGGTAAGTATTCCTTCCTTTCTTTCCTTTCTCTCATTTCTGTAAATTATATCACCACCTCTTCCAACTCTTTCTTCTCCACTCACTCCATTTGTACATAGTCGCTTTTCTTGTTTTCTGATTTGTCCACCTTCTTCATCTTTCATTTTCTTCTTAACTTTAACTATAACTTTCTTTTTCATTTTATAACTTTAAAACAGAGAAGAACTTTCGCTTATTTTTATAACGATTTCAATAAAACTGTAAACGCTTCTATCGCAAAACCTCCTTGTGGATCACGACCCGCATAGCCACTTGCTATAGCGGAAGAATTGGGCACTTGCACATTTTTATTATAAGTTCTGAAATTCCGTATTTTTTATGCAGGTTTGCCTCAATCAGCCCTCATGAGAAAAAACATAATGCAGTTCAAGCAGGAATCTAGTGAACCATTTAGGAAGTATTTCGAATGATTTAAAGATTTACTAGCCCTATGTCCTCATCACGGCATAGAGAAGTGGCGGCAGTGCCAAATTCTCTATGACGGACTTGACTACCAAACCAAGACACTCCTTGAAACCATGTGCCAAGGGGAATTTTTGAAAAAAAATGAAAACCAGGGTTGGGACCTCTTTGAAGCTTTAGCCGAAAAAACCATTCAGTGGGAGTCATGCCCAGAGAAACCCAATCCCACCACTTCCAGAACTGTTATGCATTTGATTGAATCCTCCATAGCTGCTGAGGCAAAGATAACACAATTGATGAAAAGACTAGAACTGCTCGAAGCTAGGGAACCAACTGCTGTGAATCAGGTCAATCCACCACCTGTGATCAACCCGGGTTGTACCTACTGCCATGCTCTGAACCACCTGTTTGAAGAGTGTCCTATCTACCAAGCTCAAATGTACCCTGAAAATATGAATGCGCAGTATACACCAGACCTAACTACAATCCATACTCCAAAACATACAACCCGGGATGGAGAAACCATCCAAATTTCTCATGGATTCAGTCTGGTCATGAGCAACCGAGGCAACCATTCCAAAACCAATATCCTGCTCAGTCTCATCAACCCAGTTTCCACCAGAGTCCACCAAATTTCCAATCATATCAAAGTCCACCACATTTTCAAGCAAACTTCCAGCCCACATGTCAGCAACAAACACAAAATCATCCAGATAAAAAACTGTCAGATTTAGAAAGAATGATTGAAACCTTATCTGAAACTCAGGCCTCAATGATGAACACCACCATCAGGATATGAATAGGTTAGAGGTTCAGATAGGTCAACTGGCTAACTCTTTGAATGAAAGACAAAAAGGAACACTACCAAGCCAGCCATTGCCTAATCCTAAAAACCCCTTCCCTATTCATGAAGTTGAAGACATAGGCCCAAGTCAATGCAACACTGTTCACATTTTGAGATATGGAAAGCGGATAGACAATAAGGTTTCCAATCAACCCAATAAATCAGTATCAGCACCTCCTGTTCTGGTACAACCAACTCAAGACAATCCATCTTCAAGTTCACAACCATCAACTTCCAAATCTAATGACAAAGACAAGACAAATGAGCAACCATACAAGCCTATTGTACCATTTCCTAATAGGCTAGCAAACCAAAAGATGAATGCTCATATGGAGAAGATTAGGGAAATGTTTAATCAGGTCCAGATCAATGTACCCCTTCTTGATGCCATACAACAAGTCCCATCATATGCCAAGTTTTTAAAAGAAATGTGCACCAAGAAAAGGAAAGCAAATGTCCCAAAGAAGGTCTTCTTAGCTTCAAACATAAGTGAGTTGCTAACTGGGCCAATTCCTGTGAAATATAAGGACCCAGGGAGTCCAACCATTTTCTGTATTATAAGACAGACCACGATCAACAGGGCGCTACTTGATCTAGGAGCTAGCATCAATCTTCTTCCCTTCTCTGTGTATCAGCAATTTGGGTTAGGCGACCTTCGTCCAACCAAAGTTACTATACAACTGGCTGATAGATCTGTAAAGATTCCCAAGGGGGAGATTACAGATGTTCTAATACGGGTCGGGGAATTCATTTACCCGTAGACTTTATTGTTCTAGAGACGCAACCCGTACATAATCCTAGAGCTCAGACACCTGTCATTCTAGGATGACCCTTCCTAGCCACTGCAAACGCAATCATCAACTGTAGGAATGGCTCAATGCGTCTAACTTTTGGAGATATGACAAAAGAGGTGAATGTTTTCCACCTGGGAAAACAACCTCGAGATTTGAAAAATGAGTCATTTGAAGTGAACTTAATCGAGGGATTAACAAGTGAACATGACATGGAGATTGAATATGAGTCTGATGAAGAATTTGAGTTGGAGTCTGATGAATGGGCCACAAATGCCACCCCTATTCTTCCCTTGCACAAAGAACAATAATTGATAGATCCTGTCCCCTCTTCCGAACGTAAGGTTCTTCCCAACCATCTCAAGTACCAATACTTGGATGAGAAAGAAGCTTTTCCTGTGATCATTGCATCCCATCTCACGAAACAACAAGAAGAGGATCTTCTTACAGTGTTAAGAGAAAATCGAGAAGCCATTGGTTGGACCATGGCTGACATAAAGGGAATTAGTCCTTCCATAGTACAACACCGGATTCATTTGACAGAGGATGCTAAACCAAAACGTGACCCACAACGTAGACTGAACCCAATCATGCAGGAGGCTGTTAGAGCTGAGATTTTGAAGCTGTTAGACAATGGGATTATCTATCCCATATCCGATAGCCAATGGGTAAGTCCAGTCCACGCTGTGCCCAAAAAAGCAGGGTTTACCGTGGTAGAAAACGATAAGAAAGAATTGGTACAAACTCGACTTCCTACGAAGATTCGAGTCTGTATTGATTACCGAAAATTGAACACTGCCACGGGTAAAGACCACTTTCCCCTTCCGTTCATTGACCAAATGCTCGAGAGACTAGCGGGACATGAGTACTACTGTTTCCTGGATAGATATTCAGGATATAATCAAATCCCTATCGCTCCCGAGGATCAAGACAAAATCACTTCACCTGTCACTTTAGAACATTTGCATACCGAAGAATGCCCTTCGGCCTATGCAATGCTCCCGCAACGTTTCAACGTTGCATGCTTAGCCTTTTTTCAGACATGGTGGAGAGATTTTTGGAGATTTTCATGGATGATTTCTCGATTTATGGTGATTCCTTTGAACAATGCTTGTACCATCTTAAGCTGGTTTTACAACGATGTATGGAGAAAAAACTTGACACTCAACTGGGAGAAGTGTCACTTTATGGTCAAGCAAGGAATCGTTCTAGGCCATGAAGTTTCACACAAAGGAATTGAGGTTGATAAATCTAAAGTGGAAGTAATAACAAACCTCCCTGAGCCAAAATTCTTAAAAGACATTAGATCATTTCTAGGGCACGCCGGTTTCTATAGACGATTCATTCAAGGGTTTAGCAAAATTGCTAGACCTTTGACAAACTCTTAGGAAAAGATGTACCCTTCAAATTTGATGAAGAATGTTTACAAGCTTGGGAAGAGCTTAAGCATAGACTTGTCTTAGCACCGATAATTTCTGCACCAGATTGGACTAGGCCATTCGAGATCATGTGTGATGCCTCCGATTATGCTATAGGCGCTGTTCTAGGACAGCGTATTGATAATAGGCAACACGTGATTTACTATGCTAGTAGGACGCTTAATGAAGCCTAACTAAATTACACAACTACTGAAAAGGAATTTTTAGCTGTTGTGTTTGCGTTGGAGAAATTTCGTCAATACCTACTAGGGTCCAAGACAACGATTTTCACTGATCACTCCGCCCTTAAATACTTAATGCAAAAGAAGGACGCAAAGGCTAGAATGATTCGATGGATACTTCTTTTGCAAGAGTTTGATTTGAAAATTAAGGACAAAAAAGGTGTTGAGAATGTGGTAGCAGATCACTTTTCGCGAATTCCCAATGCACCAAAGGAGACAATCCCAATAAATGACAACTTTCCTGACGAACGCATTTTCACAATGTGTAAAGAGCCCTGGTATGCTATATAGCAAATTACCTTGCAACTGGGCAAATACCTTCTGATTGGTCAGGTCAGGACAGACACCGCTTTATGAGTCAAATACGGTTTTTCTTTTGGGATGAACGGTATTTATTTAAATATTGTCCTAACTAGATAATAAGGTGTCTTTCTGAGGATGAACATCAGAGTGTTTTGACCTTCTGCCACAAGTTAGCTTGCGGTGAACATCAAAGTACTTCAGAGTGGATTCTACTGGCCCACTCTCTTTGAAGACGCGTATATTTTCTGCAAGCTCTGTGCCAGATGTCAAATGACAGGTCGAATCACACATAGAGACATGATGCCCCTTACACCTATCTTGGAGATTGAAATTTTTGATTTGTGGGGCATTGACTTCATGGGACCCTTCCCTCTGTCTTATGGCAACCAATATATTTTGGTGGCTGTAGGCTACGTTTCCAAGTGGGCTGAAGCTATTCCAACTAGGACAAATGTCAACCAAGTTGTCATCAAGTTTTTACGAGAAAATATCATTTCACGCTTCGGAGCCCTGATTGAGGCTAAACCTGCACAAAAAATACGAGATTATAGAACTTAAGAAAGGAATGTGCAAGTGCTCAATTCTTCCGCTATAGCAAGTGGCTATGCGGGTCGTGATCCACAAGGAGGGTTTGCGATGGAAGCTTTACGTGTCTTTATTGAAATCGTTAAGAAAACAAAAGAAAGTTCTTCTCTGTTTTTTAAAGTTATGAAAGTGAAAAAGAAAGTTATATTAAAGTTAGAAGAAAGTGGAAGAATGAGAAGTTGGAGAAATCAGAAAACAATGAAGCGAATATGTACAAATGAAGTGGAGAAAGAAATGATTTGGAAGAGATGGTAAAAGTGATTTAATTTACAGAAATGAACGAAAAGAAATAAAAACTTACCTTCTTTTCACCAAAAGCTTACCTTGAGTTCTTAGCTACGATGTTACCTTGAATTGGAGGCATTCAGCGCATAGCCCATAAGAGTCGAGTGTTGGTCTCTTCCACATTACATCATCAAGATACGCAAGCATGAAATGATACAGAGAGACTCACAATTCCATCGTCATGAGCTATCGGTGGCACTCGCAAAGGCAAGGCTCTTTCGATGCTTTAGACTCACTTGGAAGACAGTTGTACCAAAAAGAAAGGTAAAGTAGAAAAGAAGAAGAAGACTAAAAGAAACTACATACAAAGAGAAAACATTGATTCGATCTCATAACAATCAAAGAAAAGAAATTCATCTTACACCGGTGTCACTCCAGCTCTAGCTTCATTCTTCTTCTTCGATGAAAGTCTGATCTCCTCTTATTTACATAAATGAAAAGTACAATTACATGAAAAAGAAAAGCAAAAACCTAAACTAAGAAATGCAAAAACTAGTCTAAAATCCTAATCTGCATTGGCCTCTATTTTCAGTGCACAATATGGCCTTTTATAGGCAGAAACCCTAACAACCAAGATCCCGGGGAGGTCGGGGGAGTTCACGCTCCCCGTAACTCCCCAGGATTGCCGCGGAAACGCGGCTTTTGTCGCGTTTCCGCGGCAAGGGTGTGGCCAAGTGGCCACACCCTGTTGGTGGGTCTGTCCGGGGTCTTCTTCTGACTTTATCCTTTGTTAGTTTTGTCGTTGGAGCTCCGGATTCTGACGAAATGGCCTTGGATTTCATGGCTTTAACCGATCGATTCTGAGAGGATTCTTCTCAACCGGTTTCAACCTCTTGATTTTGCCCTGATTTTATGTGTGCGAATTAACTCTGATTTAATTCAGAATTCTGGTGGGCTTTTGGGCTCATTTCTCTTCATCTCCTTAAGGATTGGGCCTGCAAATAAATCAAACAATTAATTAGGACAATGCAGGATTTTATTCTAAAATAAGTATGGAAATGTGACATTAAATATGCAACAATAGTGACCAATCACACCCCCATACCTATCTTTTGCTCGTCCTCGAGCAAAACAACTAAACTATACTAGAGATTATTAGACCACTTTCGCAGGTCACGCGATTGCACTGAGCATGTGCAACAAGCCGTTAAACCTCTAGGTTCCCCCTAGAGGACGAGTTTTGTCTCGTGAGGGTTTTCAGCGGATTGCACCCACAAAATCCATAAAGAAAGGGAAATAAAGAGTTAGTATTTTCGAAAAGCATTTTGAAAGAGAAAAATATTTGAAATATGATTGTAAGATCTAAGCAATCTATAAGTTATAGGAAAACCGAATTTTTCATTCCTAAACTTAGTCTCTATTCAAAAATTTGTTATCAATCAAAGTAAGGAGTCAAATTGTACTTCTCATCTAGTCTCTTACTTTACCCTGAGTCGTATGCACCATCGTGACTGTGAAGTTTACTAAGGGTTCATTAACTCTAACTCTTATGCCTTATTTATTTATATATACTTTTTTTTTTTTTTTGTGTGGTATTATTCCGTAGTTCTATTAGGCTTTCTAATCTGCCCATGTAACAAGCCTTTAATCGATGACTCCCAAACCAGACGGTCTTAGGGCACCAGGTGAGAAGACACCCCTAGGACTTAAGGACTCGAGCAAACAAGGCCACAGAACTAAGGATTTTATTATATGAATCCCTTTTAGGCGTGAATACTTATGCTTTATTAGGCACAAATACCCAGCTTAATCAGAGGATCTAATCATCTTTCGCGTAAATACTAAGGCTTGCTTAGGCCAAAGCACCTAGCTAATCAATAATTAGATTTATTCATTTTTTTCCTTTTTTTTTTCTTTCAAACTTATCTAATTATCTTTCGCATAAATACTAAGGCTTGCTTAGGCCAAAGCACCTAGCTAATCGATAATTAGACTTATTCATATATATATATATATATATATATATATATTATATATATATATATATATATATATATATATATATATATTTATAAGGCATAAGAATCTTTGTTTTTGAACCCTAAGTGTGTAAGTGTATGAAGTGTGCATATTTCATCAAGGTAAAGATCAAGACTAAATTACTTTGACAAATTATCTTCCTAACCCTAAAAATCAAACAAATAATCTTATTTTGACCAAGTATAAGAAATCCTAATTTGGATTTTCCTATTCCTTAAATTAACTTAATTTCTTACAAAAATAAGTCAAAATATTGTTTCTATTTTTCAAAAAGTTTTTAAAAGTAAAGAAAAATGTTAATTTTTTTTTTAAAATTTTTTTTTTTTTAAAGAAAAAGAAAAGTTATGTTAGACCCTCCCCCACACCTATCTCATGCATTGTCCTCAATGTATGAATTAATGCATAGATGCATGAAAAAGAAGAAAGGGAAGGAAAATGGTTACCTTAAGGTGGTGGTTCCGGTGGTGGTCTGATTGGTCCACGAAACGCGGCCCAATCAACTTTTCTTGGGTCTCGGAGGAACCCACCAGCACTATCTTTAATATGACCCACTAAAAAGATAAATTCATTAAGAATTTTTATTAAAAATTTAACCCCATCTAATTTCCAAATTCCATAATTGATTTCGGAGTCAAATTTGTCAACCACCTCGTCCCAGAATGGAGTATGAAATGATAGAACAGTTGACTTGAACTCAGGAAAGACAGGAACTAATACCGACTCAGGAAGGTGACTTAAGTCAAGTAAAGGTTCAGGAGTCGAAATAGGTTCAGAAATTGGGTCCAAGTCAAGAAATTGAAACTCCAGCCCACATGTATTTTCTAATAATGGAATGTGACTTAATGTGGGTGATTCCAGTTCATGAATGATAGGTGGAGGAATCAAAACTGACTCTAAAACATTACTCAAGTTTGGTAACACAACAGGAGTCAAGATTGATTCAGA
This sequence comes from Agave tequilana, assembly GCA_038442645.1. Taxonomy (NCBI): domain Eukaryota; kingdom Viridiplantae; phylum Streptophyta; class Magnoliopsida; order Asparagales; family Asparagaceae; genus Agave; species Agave tequilana. The sequence goes on along the minus strand of JAVJIF010004113.1, from coordinate 135,157 downwards.
AAGTTGAACTGGATCACAGATATGAGAATCTAGGTCACATATCTCATTGACTTCAATATCAAAAAATTGAGAACTTGCCAATTTGTCAATAGGATCTTCAAGAGTGTATAATTGGTCAAGTTCAATATGATCCTCACAGATGGGTGATTCAATTTCATTATGGATTGGTACAGGATCCAATGTTGACTCGGGGAAAAGATCGAAATCAGGTGAAGATACCGGAGTCATAATCGAATCAGGAAATGGAATTGAATAACTAAGTTGGGGTTCAGGATCATAATCATTTTCAAGTTCTATTTCAGGGAAAGGAAAACTAGCCAAACTATCAATATCTTTTTCAAATTTGGAGTTTGGGTAAGTTCAAATGGTTGTTCTGAAATAGAATCTTGATTTCCAAAACAACATGACTCTTTGGCTCTAACAGAATGGTAAGTGACATCAGGACGGTGGGAACGCAGAGATTCGACCATCATATCTATGTCACGATTTCTAGCATTTTGAGCATGAGTCATGGCTTCTAGCATCTTTTCATAATTGATGGGTTCATTGTTTTGATGAAAAGATGAAGAGTTGTCTTGGAAGTGGTATTGAAATTGTGAGTCCATCAGATTTTGGGATTTGTGTTTGGACTCACGCATACTCCGTTCCATAATTGATAGTTTCCTATTTTGGACGGGTGGAACTGAGTATGAATCTTGAACATAATGTGGACTGGGTGGAGAAGGAGGGCAAGGTGATTGGAAATTATGCTCTGGGGAGGTGAATCCCCACTGACTCGGTGAAGAGTTGAAATCATTATGGAAATTATAGTTATTAGATGGGGGGTATGGGTCATATTGATTCGGATAAGACCAATCCGGCACACTAGGTTGGTCAAAGTTATGATATGCCGGGTTGGTAATATCCGAAAATGAAGTCGGTGTGTAATATGGATTATTATTGTAGTTGAAAAAATTATTATTATAGTCCATATCACACAATAGAATGCAAACAAAGAAAAAAAACAAACAAATAAACAAACAAAAAAAAAAAATTCTAGCCTAAGTTAGGGTAGACTTAGGACCTAGACGACTCCTAACTGGTTAGACTGTCCACGGGAGGTCTAATGTAGACTTTAACCACAAGCTAATCAGCCAGGTCAGGGCAAGGTTGGTGGGAGGTTTTCCGTCAAAGACGTTCCTTAATTAAATAACCACCAACCTTCGGGCTTTCGGCCCTCAATCCCTTTCCTAGACACTGATTTTGCAGGAGTTAGATTCCAACATTTTTCCCCTTAGGATAATCTCCTAATTGAGTCCGAGATGTCCCTAGGGCCAACGTCTACTCAATTTTAGTTAGGCTTGGGTTAGTGAGTGCTTGGAATATGATTTTTGAGCTAAGGAAGGGTGATTAAATCCCCACCTTATCTTGTTATGGGTTAGTGCCCTTAAAATAATTTTGTGCAAGTGTACAAGCTATATAAATAGGAATCACTTAAAGCGATATAGACAACCAAGAAGTGAGTCCTATGCTAAATGCAATGCATACGTACCTTGCTTCCAGCACTCTTCAACAGTAAAAGAAATGAATTGAAAAGACACGTGCCTAAATGCAAACGTCTAATCAATTTTTAACTTTTGCAACAAACTTTTTACTGTTGATTATTAGCAGGTTTATGTGATGTCATGTAGGAAATAAATAATTGCAGAGAACTTATAATTTGCAAAGCAAGCAGCCTGCAAAAACTTGTTAGTAGTCAACTCTGAGTTGCCGCGGATCTGCGGCTTTTGCCGCGTTTCCGCGGCAATTCAGAGGGTAATGGGTCTATGCTTTTTATAGCAGAGGCCCAATACCACTTGTATGTCACTGCAATATTGATTTCCTGCTTTGCTTGCCCTGTAACCTGCAACAGAGAAGAAAATTCATTTAGTTCTAAAAAATTTGCAATAAAAATTCAGATTTCAATAAAAAAAAAAAAAAAATTTTTCAGATTTCAATAAAAAACATGTTACCCTCCCCGGCAACGGCGCCAAAATTTGATTGAGGCTAAACCTGCACAAAAAATACGAGATTATAGAACTTAAGAAAGGAATGTGCAAGTGCTCAATTCTTCCGCTATAGCAAGTGGCTATGCGGGTCGTGATCCACAAGGAGGGTTTGCGATGGAAGCTTTACGTGTCTTTATTGAAATCGTTAAGAAAACAAAAGAAAGTTCTTCTCTGTTTTTTAAAGTTATGAAAGTGAAAAAGAAAGTTATATTAAAGTTAGAAGAAAGTGGAAGAATGAGAAGTTGGAGAAATCAGAAAACAATGAAGCGAATATGTACAAATGAAGTGGAGAAAGAAATGATTTGGAAGAGATGGTAAAAGTGATTTAATTTACAGAAATGAACGAAAAGAAATAAAAACTTACCTTCTTTTCACCAAAAGCTTACCTTGAGTTCTTAGCTACGATGTTACCTTGAATTGGAGGCATTCAGCGCATAGCCCATAAGAGTCGAGTGTTGGTCTCTTCCACATTACATCATCAAGATACGCAAGCATGAAATGATACAGAGAGACTCACAATTCCATCGTTATGAGCTATCGGTGGCACTCGCAAAGGCAAGGCTCTTTCGATGCTTTAGACTCACTTGGAAGACAGTTGTACCAAAAAGAAAGGTAAAGTAGAAAAGAAGAAGAAGACTAAAAGAAACTACATACAAAGAGAAAACATTGATTCGATCTCATAACAATCAAAGAAAAGAAATTCATCTTACACCGGTGTCACTCCAGCTCTAGCTTCATTCTTCTTCTTCGATGAAAGTCTGATCTCCTCTTATTTACATAAATGAAAAGTACAATTACATGAAAAAGAAAAGCAAAAACCTAAACTAAGAAATGCAAAAACTAGTCTAAAATCCTAATCTGCATTGGCCTCTATTTTCAGTGCACAATATGGCCTTTTATAGGCAGAAACCCTAACAACCAAGATCCCGGGGAGGTCGGGGGAGTTCACGCTCCCCGTAACTCCCCAGGATTGCCGCGGAAACGCGGCTTTTGCCGCGTTTCCGCGGCAAGGGTGTGGCCAAGTGGCCACACCCTGTTGGTGGGTCTGTCCGGGGTCTTCTTCTGACTTTATCCTTTGTTAGTTTTGTCGTTGGAGCTCCGGATTCTGACGAAATGGCCTTGGATTTCATGGCTTTAACCGATCGATTCTGAGAGGATTCTTCTCAACCGGTTTCAACCTCTTGATTTTGCCCTGATTTTATGTGTGCGAATTAACTCTGATTTAATTCAGAATTCTGGTGGGCTTTTGGGCTCATTTCTCTTCATCTCCTTAAGGATTGGGCCTGCAAATAAATCAAACAATTAATTAGGACAATGCAGGATTTTATTCTAAAATAAGTATGGAAATGTGACATTAAATATGCAACAATAGCGACCAATCAAGCCCCCCGTGCGATAATTAGTGATAACGGGAGTCATTTCTGCAACCGGGTTTTTGAAGCCCTAATGCGAAAATACTCTATTTCTCATAAATTATCCACGGCCTATCATCCTCAGACGAACGGGCAAGTGGAAGTCACCAACAGACAAATCAAACTAATATTGGAGAAAACTGTTGGACATAATCGTAAGGACTAGTCCATCAAACTCATTGATGCACTATGGGCTTATAGGACCGCCTACAAGACTGTCCTCGGTATGTCTCCATATCGAGTTGTATTTGAAAAACCCTGCTACTTGCCTATGGAGTTAGAACACCGAGCTATGTGGGCATTGAAACAGCTGAATTTGGACTTGGACAAAGCCGGTGCTTTGAGAAAATTGCAAATATCCGAATTAGAAGAACTGAGAAACGATGCATATGATAACGCTCGGATTGCAAAACACAGAACTAAGCTCTTCCACGATAAATCAATTCATAGGAAAACTTTTGTCTCAGGACAAAAAGTTCTGTTGTATAACTCAAGACTCCACCTCTTTCCTGGTAAATTGAAAACCAGGTGGTCAGGTCCATACATCGTTCAAAGAGTCTTCCCTCATGGTGCCATTGAAGTTTTTGATCCTAAAAATGGCAACACTTTTACAGTCAACGGTCAACGCCTAAAGCCATTTTTTACCACAGAGTTCGAGTCACACGATGTTCATGAACTGGGTCTTTGTGACCCAGTCTACATGTGACCACATCATTTGTAAAATTTCCCAGTACCCCCTATATATCATTTTGGGACCTCTCCTGTAAATAATAAAAAAAAAATAATAATAAATAAAAGTTAAAAAATAAAAATAAAAATAAGAAATAAAAAATAAGAAATAAAAAAATAAAAAATAATAATAAAAATAACTACAAATAAGTGGACTTAGGTGCTAAATAGCACCTAGAACTTTCCTCTCTCCATAAACTCCTTTAAATTACCCTAGGGTTGCAAATTCCTAATTCCAACTAGGGTAATTTAGGGAATTTATCTCTCTCAGCTATCTATAAATACTCTCTACCCAGTGTCTTCTCCCTCACCCTAGCTTTCAACCCAGATCTGAAAAACACAAAGCCAGCGCCGCCCCTCAAATTTTTCTCTCCCTCTGCCTTCTCAACTCTGCCGCGTTTCCTCGGCAGAAGTCGTGCTTACGCGGTTGTCTGAGCACCTCTGGAGCGCCGCCAAAATTTGCTGCTGTCGCGGCCCTCTGCAATCTTCAGATCCAGTGCCTGATCCCCTGTTTCCACAGCCGATTACTCTCTACAATCGATTTTTTGTTCCCCCAACGTAGTCCGGGGGTGGTTTGCGTTCTATTCTCTAAAATCTTCCTGTTGCTTTATATTCGTTATCATGGCACCGTCAATATTTGCAGAAAAAGATTTTTCTCGAATTCTTAGCGATGTTAACGGATATGGGCATATTTTCTTAGATCAAATTCGTGCTTGGGATTGGTATGCTTTAATATATGATAATTCAAATAGAGAAGCGTATTATTGTCCTGAGTTAGTCAAATTGTTCTACACTTCCATCGACCATGCTTCTGTGAATTTTGACACTTTCCAACTCACGGTACATATGCCCATGGGAGACATCATTACCACGCTTCCTCTATTAGAGGAACTCACAAATGTCCCATGTAACCCACATCATAGCGACCCCCTTCCTCTAATCGATTACATATCTATCATGGGGGCTCGCTGTACAGAGCAGGACAGGGGCTCAAAGCCAGTACCACATTTAGAAATGTACATTGCGTTGGTTGATGGATTCAACGCAACATTTTAGGACTGGACCACACAACCTCCTTTAACAGGCCGGTGCTGCAAATCATACATGACCTCATGACTCGGCAGCACACGATCTGCATTAATAAAACATTCTTCCATAGTATAATTGCAAATTCCTCACGCACACGTGGTGCTAAGTACTCACACCCAGTTCTGATAACTCGTCTGTGTAGAACTTTCCTACCAGATGATGTTGTTGACTCATACGAGAGAATATTCATAGCATCAGAGAGGGCCACTAGTGCCTATAACAGTTGTCTTCATGCGGTCTGGACTCCTAGTGTCCAGTCCGAAGATGCATCAGTAGAGTCCTCTTAAGAGGAACTTTTAGAGGAAGAGGATGAACCTGCCTTTTGGCAACAGAACCCCCCTGCTGATTCATGTGCCTTCCTGTCAACCATTTGGCGAGGCATGAAGAAGATATTCCGGGGACAAATCAGATTGCGCAAACAAGTTGAGGAGCAGACGTCACGTTTAGACCGAATTGAGGAAGGTTTGCGGCGTTCACAGTCAGCTGGACCTAGCACCACCGCTGGTCCAAGCCGACGGAGAGGGTGACACCTTTTCTTTACCTATTTCATGCATACATTATCTTGCATACATTGGGGACAATGCATGAGATAGATATGGGGGGTAGATACTAACATAGGATTTTTTTCATTTTCTTTTTAGGATTTTTCATTTTTTTTAGGTTTTTTTCATTTTCTTTTTAGGATAACCTTAAAAAAAAAAGAGAGAAAAATATTTTGATCCATTTTTAAAAGAATTAAACTTGATCTTAGGAATTACGGATATTCTAAACTAAGATTTCTTAATATAAGTTGAAAAAAGGAGTTTTGTTGGATCTTTAGGTTAAGAAAAAAGAATAGAAAAGATAGCTAGATTTTGATTCTTTCCTGAGCATTATATACATTTACATATTGAGGGAATAATCAAAGACTTAGTGATTCTATTTACATACATATATATATATATATATATATATTATTATATATATAATATTAAAAAGAAAAAAAGAGAAAAAATAAATAAATAAAATAAAAACTTAATCACTAATTAAGCTGGTTAGTTGTGCCTTAAGAAGCATGGCCAGTCATGCCTAAAGGTGGTTAAGTCCTTAACATTCGTGGCTTAGTTTACTTGAGTCCTTGAGCCTTAGGGATGTATCTTCATCTGGTGCCCTAAGACCGACTGGTTTGGGAGTCATCAGTAAAAGGCTCGCTACATGGGTAAATTAGAAAGCCTAAGGAAGCTAAGGAGATGTAAATATAAATAAATAATAAATAAATAATATTAAAATAAAAAATATATACAAATATATATAGATATGTATATATAAGTAAATAAATGAACTCTAGTCTAAGAAAAATTCCTCATATATATAGATGTATATATGTTAGGCTTGATGCAAAATCCAGTTTTCTCTCTATTCCTTAAAAACTTAACCTAAGTTGAAAATAAAACTTTAAATAGAAACTTATAAAAAGAAAGACAAGTTTAGGATAACCCGAAACCGATAGATCAATGAAATTCTTGAAAAACATGGATCATAAAATTTTTCACTAACATTTTTCTTTCTTGGATTTTGTGGGTGCAATCCGCTGAAAACCCTCAGAAGACAACACTCCTCCTCTAGGGTAACCTAGAGGTTTAACGGCTTGTTGCACGAGCTCAGTGCAATCGTGTCACCTACGAAAGTGGTTTAATAATTTAGCTAGGATTTTTTCTCTTTTTCTTTTTGCTCGGGGACGAGCAAAAGCTAGATATGGGGTTGTGATTGGAGTTCATTATTGTATCATTTTCCACTGCCATATTATGCTTTATATAAAGAAAAATGAGATTTTTATTGCTTTTTTCTCTCTTTTTTCAGGTCCAACATTAATGGAGATGAAGGCCCATCAACAATGATTTTTCAAGGGAATTAAGGGATTAATTAAGAAGCCCAAAGGAGAAGCCCACGTCTGGATTCATCCACGGATATTCCCTATATTCTAGAAGGTCCAGCAAGGCACCTGAAGGATAACAGAAAGTCAGAAGAAATCGCTGGCGCAACGGCCAAGATTCTGCCGCGGAAACGCGGCTTTGTCTGCGGATCCGCGGCAATCATCTGGCCGTTGAGCCAGCGTTTAATCCCACGGCTGTGATTGAAAGGCCTCACTCCCTGGAGCCTATAAATAGACCCCTAGGGCCTCTGTAATAGAGGAGAAGAGAAAAGCATTGTATTTTTGAGGGAATTGTTGGGATTTTCTCTAGGCTTTCTTTAGTTGCTCTTGTAATTTTCTTTCTCCTTCTAGAATTCAGCAAAGAGAGAGAGAGAGAGATAGTGAGAAATCTTGTAACTAGAGTAGGTGATAACTCAATGCAAGAATTGATCCTTCTTTCTTCACATCTTTTCTCATTCTAGTGCATTGTTTTCTTCAAGCTTTTACTATTTTTGCAGTACCTTCTACAATGGATTGTTGTTTGCTTTTTTACTTTAATGTCTAGCTAACTTCCTAACATGACTAACTAACCTCTAACTTTACTAACTACTAACTCTTGGGTGATTGCTAACTCATGTGAATCATTAGATGCTTTATTGTAGTCTTGTAAATTTCAAGTCTCTAATTATCCCCAATGATTGCTCTCTTTCCATATGTTCATGTGAGCCTCATTTAGAGCCTTGTCTTTAGAACGAGTGCCTTGATGGAACATGAAGATGGAGCACTTAACTATGCTATTGATTAGTAGTACAATTTTCTTACTATAATGCTAGCTTGAGTATAGCTTTGATGGACTAATGAATCTTATATTTTCTTTCTTAGCGTATCCTTGAGTGACTATCCTTGATTCCATCACTGAAATCTATCTCGGGAGCTAATGAATCAATGAGACAACGAGTCAAGCCGAGAAGATAACTCATCCTCTACATGGGACAATATTTGACCAAACAAGCAAGACGAATCTTTGTCGATGAATCAATATGAGGCATGCATCACCCTATGAGATTAGTAAGTTAGTAATCTAGAGTGTTAGTTAGTCATGGTTTCTCTCCCATAGTACTTCAAAGTTTCTTTTCTTAACAAGTTCTCTTTTCAAAATACAATCATTCTCATTTCATCGTTCTTTCCATCCTTTTCCTTTTTCTTCAACAAAACCAACAAAGAATTTTTCATCTACTTTCTATGACATTTTGTTTTTCTTAAAACATAGAAGAACCTTCGTTTTCCTTCTTAAAACAATCTCAATATAAAAATTGTGAATGCTTCTATCTCTAACTCTCCCTGTGGAATTGACCCGTAATAGCTTGTGCTACGACGGTGATTCGGAAGGAGTATAGTAAACCCGTGAATACATTTGGAGCTTTTGAACATCGACATACGAGCATCGAAGGTTTACTCTAAACCCTCTCTCTCTCTGAAATCTAGTAAACTCCCAGTTCCGAACAATAGTTGCCTCACATAGACCCTTGGCCATCACTAGTCCTTGGCTTCAAGAGACGATACAGAGCATGGCTCATAAGATTGTTTTTCTTTATTCAAATAACACATCCATACCATACAACAAGTTGCAAGCTACTATTAGATCATCAAAAACGGTTAGAGGAGAGCATGAAATAAAGAAGACATTGCAAGTTAGCAAGTTAGTGGGTTAGGTGTTAGAAATGTTAGAATATTAGAATCCATCATCATGAGCCATCAATGGCTCTTGCAAGAGTAAGGCCTTGTAGAGGCTATTAGATTCATGTAGATTATCAAGTAAGTGGTTAGATGGTTAGTGGTTAGTAGTTAGATTATCATGAGAAAAAAAGTTAGCTAAGCATCATGTAGAAGATGGAGAAGATTACAATGGAGAAGAAAGGAGACGCCTTTACATAGATTGTCACCATCTATTACATCAATATCTCTCTCTCTCTCTGAATCTCTCAGCCCTACTACAAGATCTATAAAAGAAAAGAAAATACAAAATAAAAGAGAAAGAAAATCTTAATCTACAACTAGAAGAGAGAAACCTAGCATAAATCCAAATCAGCTTGCATTTCGGCCAAACCCTGCCTTATTTATAGGCAAAAGGAGGTTCAAGAAGTCGAGACGGGGCCACGCGTCGAAGATCGGCGCGTGGCCCTACCAAATTGCCACGGAAACGCGGCTATTGCCGCGTTTTCGCGGCAATACTAGCGACCTAGGTCCCTGATTTTGGTGCGGGGATGCGCGGCGCTTAGGGGACCTTCTAGATATGCTCCGATTCGGGTATTTTCATTCGTATATTCGTCTGACGTGCGCAAGGGTCTAGATTCATTGTATCTTCTAGAAGATCCCTTACTTGGCCTTCAAGAAATGCGGATTTAATTACCCGAAAATGGGTTTAATTAAGCTCTTATTACCCATTTACCCTCCTTGTCTTGATTATCTGCAAGAGAGACCAAAACACGGTTTAGATCGACATTTTATTTATAAATAGGTAGGAAATGTGATATAATAATGTAGAACTGTAGACTAATCACACAAAAGACAATTTTTTTAAAATTAAAGTTCTCTTGCTATCAAAAGATAACTCTAAATCTCCCACAACAACTGCTGACATATTCACATCATTGCCCATGTGAAGATAAATCTCCCCATCACTTAGTTATTTGGTTTGTTGGAATACCTACAAAGTATTGCAAATATAATTAGTGGCTCCTGTATCTATACATCATGAGTTTGCAGATAGCACCGCTAAGCATAATTTAACTACCAGCGAATGAAGTTTACCTTTTTGGCCCAGAGGCCTTCCACTCTAGTTTTGATAATGATTAACTCATGAAGTTATGTTTACTAATAATCTTGTGATGTTTAGTTTCAGATCCTTAACCAAGATATTAGTAGGTGATTAGCTTCAACAAAGGAGTTTTGAAGCCTTTCACATGGTGATTCAAGAGCCCGAGCGACAAAGTCATAACTAGCACTCGTTGGAGTCAAGCTCGGTGGATCACGGTTTGGATCGAGTCGGCTTGAAGACGGAGTTCATCAAGAAGACTTCGGTACTTAGTTTAGTTTATATTTTAGATCTATGTGTGAAGATTAGATAGTGTGGTATGCTCAAGTTCACGACACACACACGTTTCATGTTTTGGTTTTCGGTTTTGGTTTAACCGATCTTGGTTTTCAAGAATAGATAGTATCAAAGCAAGTTTACATTGGTTTAATGTATATTAGATTTATTCTATATACATGTATGCTTCAACTATTTAAACAAACTTAGTTTGATAGTCTATTTCATGAGTTCGGTGTTTTGGTATTTAAACAAAACATATTTTCGGATTTAAAGTCAAAAACATTGATATATATCTATTTCATGTATTGAATTATATCCATATGCAACATGCTTCAAGTTGTTTAGATATCATGTTTTTGTATTTGGATGAGTTTTGGACAAAACGAATTTTCAATTCAAAAATCCAAGTTTTAGAAAATACAGTTTTTGGTTTTCGGCAAAATTTATAAGTCACAAAAATGGTTCAAAAAGTTTGAAATTTGTGTTGAAACTTTTCACACATGTTTGTATATCAATGTATTATACTGAACTTATTTTTGTGAATTTTTAGAGAATTTATGGGACTTATTTGAGAATTAAAAACCCTGTTTTTCAGTCCCTTAATTGTTTCTGCCAGGCTCTGGCGGTCGACCGACCGGTCGACCGGACCAGGAGCCGGTCGATCGGAACGGTCGACCGGATGTGCACGAGATGTGCACAACGGCCATTGGGTTTGGCCGGTCGACCGTGCGGTCGACCGACTAAAGTCCCCTTACTCTCGCGTAAGGGCGGTCGACCGGGCGGTCGACTGGTGGTTGGCAACGGTCAAAATTCGATCGTTGGCCGGTCGACCGGATGGTCAATTCTGACCATAATTGCAGCCAATGGCTAGTTTTTTTAAAGGGGCTATAAAAACCCCATTTGAGAGAGGTTTTCTCTAAGAATTTTAAAGCTAAAATTTCTTACTGCCTAAGTGTTTTCAGCAAAAAGTTTTTGAGTTCAAATTCCTATTCCCTATTTGTTTTTTAAAGTGTTTTGTTATTTCAAAGAAAATAGTCTTTTGGAAATTATTTTTTGATCTAATAATTCTATATCTTTTTTGAGAGTTTCCCAAGTGATTTTTGTTGGCCCAAAGGCCTTCCACTCTAGTTTTGATGATGATTGACTCATGAAGTTATGTGTACTAATAATCTTGTGATTTTAGTTTTAGATCATTAATCAAGATGTTAGTAGGTGATTAGCTTCAACAAAGATGGTTTGGAAGCTTTCACATAGTGATTCAAGAGCCCGAGCGACAAGATCATATATAGCACTCATTAGAGTCAAGCTCGGTGGATCACGAAGTTTTGGATCGAGTCGACTTGGAGACGGCGCTCTACAAGAAGATATCGGTACCTAGTTTAGTTTGAGTTTTAGATCCATTTGTAAAGATTAGAATAGTATGATATGCTCAAGTTCACAACACACACGTTTCATGTTTTGAATATTGGTTATCGGTTTTTCGGTTTTTGGTTTAACCAATCTTGGTTTCATGAATAGATAGATCAAAACAAGTTTACATGATTTAATGTATATTAGATTTGTTCTATTTACATGCATGCTTCAACTTCTTAGACAAACTTAGTTTGATAGTCTATTTCATGTGTTTTATGTTTTGGTATTTTTAACAAAACATATTTTGGAATTAAAGACAAAAACATGGATATATATATGTTTCATGTATATAGGATTATATCCATATACATCATATCTAAATGTTGTTTAATATCATGTTTTTGTATTTGGATAAGTCTTGGACAAAATGTATTTTCAATTCAAAAATCCAAGTTTTAGAAAAATACAGTTTTTGATTTTTGGTAAAAATGATAAGACACAAAAATGTTTTAAAATGTTTGTTATTTGTGATGAAATTTTTATCATAAGCTTATATTTCAAAATAAAATGATAAAACTATTTTTGTATAATTTTAGAGATTTTATGGGAATTTTTAGGATTAAAAATTACATATTTTTCTGACCAGAACTGCTGCTGCCAGGCTAGGTCGGTCGACTAGACGGTCGACCGGACCAAGTAGCCGGTCGACCGTAGCGATCGACCGACGTGCACGGATACGTGCACGCTGGCTTACCCATAAGCCGGTCGACCGCACGGTCGACCGACTGAGAGCAGGTTGCTCTCGGGTTTCTCCCGGTCGACCGAGCGGTCGACCGGCCAGAGAGCCGTTACTCTCTGGTTCTGGGGACGGTCGACTGCCCGGTCGACCGGTAGCTGCCTGCGGTCAAAAAGTGACCGTTGGCCGGTCGACCGACCGGTCGACCAGTAGTTCATTTTTTGGCAGTTTCTGCAGCTAACGGCTATAATTTTCTGGGGCTATAAATACCGCATTGGAAAGAGGTTTTCCCTAAGATTTTTGGTGCTAATTTTTCGTGACTCTCCAGTGTTTTTACAGCAATCAAAAGAAGTTTTTGGGCTTTAAATTGAACAATCTATTTGGTGTTTTTGCTAGGGTTTGAAAAATCAAAGAAAAGGGTTTTTGGGAAAAGTGTTTGATTCAACTTCTTTATCTTGGTTTCTAGTTTTTCCCAAGGATTTTCTTTGAGTTTTTGATTTCCATTCCTTTGGTTTTCTCCACACTTGAGCTACATCTACTATCTTATTCTATAGGATCATTGTGTGGGAAAGAAATTGTTTGTGGTTGTTTGTTAGACCACCAAGTTGTGAACCCAATCTTTGCTTGGCTTTGTGCCTTTCCCTCATTGTGTTGAGGTGGTTGTGCATTTGGGTTGTATCCCTCAAGTGGTGAGGTGATCCTTGTGTAGCTTAGTGCTAATCCCTCAAGTTCTGAGGTGATTGTTTGTTGGCTTGGTGCTTTGCCTCAAGAAGGAGGTTGTGGTTGTAAAGAGAGAAGTTGGGTACTCCTTGTTATTGTATTGCCCCAAATCCACGGTGGAGGTTCCCTTTGTGGGAGTCCTGTGTGGACAAGCTAGTGGAGTTGAAATCCTTCTGTGTGAAGGCGGGGATGTAGAGCTGGGTGCTCGAACCTCGAAACATATCTTGTTGTTTGCGCTTGATCCCTTGGCTCTTACTCTCTCTCTATATTGTGCCTTGCATCAATTCATGTTGTTCATTCATAATTATTTGCTTGGCTTGTTTGTGGTCTTTTGATCACCAAGAGATACTTGTACTTGTAAAGAGAGGAGTTGGGTACTCCTTGTTATTGTATTGCCCCAAATCCTCGGTGGAGGTTCCCTTTGTGGGAGTCCTGTGTGGACAAGCTAGTGGAGTTGAAATCCTTCTGTGTGAAGGCGGGGATGTAGAGCTGGGTGCTCGAACCTCGAAACATATCTTGTTGTTTGTGCTTGATCCCTTGGCTCTTACTCTCTCTCTCTCTATATTGTGCCTTGCATCAATTCATATTGTTCATTCATAATTATTTGCTTGGCTTGTTTGATTGTGCATCTCTTGTTAATTACAATTAGTTTTAAATTCCGCATTTAGTTCACTAGATTAGCATTATCACCTATTCACCCCCCTCTAGGTGATTTCAATTTTCTTTGTCAAAAACACTTTGTTTTCCACACTTGAGCTTATCATTCTATCCTCTCTATAGGATCCTTGTTTTTGTTGAAAAGAAAAAGATCACCAAGTTGTAAACCCTTATCATTGCTTGGCTTTGTGCCTTTCCCTCTTAGTGTAGAGGAGGTTGTGCAATTGGGTTGTATCCCTCTAGTGAGAGGTTGATTTGTGGTGGCGTTGTGCCTAGTCTCTAGTGAGAGGTTATGTTTGTAAAGAGAGGAGTTGTGTACTCTCGGTTGTAGTTACCCCAAATCCTCAGTGGAGGTTCCCTGTGTGGGAGTCCTGTGTGGACAAGTTAGTGGATTGGAAATCCTTCTGTGTGAAGGCGGGGACATAAAGCTGGGTGCTCAACCTCGAAACAAATCTTGGTGTTCGCGTTTGATCCATTGACTCTAACTCTCTCTCTTTTATTTGTGCCTTGCATCATTCATATTGTCATATCATATACTATATGCTTGGCTTGTTTGTGTGTGCCTCACTTGTGCTTAACCACGAGAGCTTCATATAGCGCTTCAACTCTTATTCAGAGGAATCAAGAGGAGTTAGTCCAGAGCCCTTTGATCGGGGTGGAACTAGCACTCAAAATGTGTGTTATGTGAAATCAATTGAAAGCTCGAATGTGCTAATGTACCCTCGATACTTCCGTTATAGCATTGGCTCAAAGGGTCGTATCCACAGGGAAGGGAGGCGATAGAAGCATTAACAGTCTCTATTCACGTCAGTTGTTAACACTTCTTCATTGTTGAAAGAATGAAAAAGAATGAAAAAGAAAAGAAAATGAAATCCAGAATGTGGTAGGTGAGGAGAGCGATGAAAACGGCGATGTAAAAACAAAAGTGAAGTGCTTTGGAAATCAAAATAGAAAAAGAGATGGAACAAGGTTGAACTAAGAAGGATGGTAAAAACACCGATATAAAAATGAGAAAAGAGTTTGGAAAACGATTTCTAAATCAAGCTAAAAGAAAACTCATGGCTACTAACTACTAAATGCTCCACTAACCATGCTAATCTCTTCGAGATAGTTGCCTCACATTTTGATCCTTGGCCATCACAATCCTTGGCTCCAAGAGACGGTACAAAGCATGGCTCATGGATGGTTCATCACATTCAAAACATTGCATCAAGAACAAGCTAATACAAGCATCACTCATTACACTACTAGCATGAAATAAAAGAGCATGAAATAAAAGAGAGTTAGCTTGGTTAGCAAGTTAGCAAGTTAGCAAGTTAGATGTTAGAACTCATCATCTTTGGCCATCAATGGCTCTTGCAAGAACAAGGCCTTGTAGAGGCAACCCGATTCATGTGGATTATCAAGTAAGTGGTTAGATGGTTAGTGGTTAGTAGTTAGATTGCCATGAGAAGAAAAACTAGCAAGAAATCATGTAGAATGTGAAGGAGATTACATTGGAAGATAAAGGAGGCATCTTTACATAGAGTGTCACTCTCTATTACATCAATCCCTTACTTTCTCTCTCTAGAAATCACTCAGCCCTACTACAATGATCTAAGAAAAAGAAATAAAAAATACAAGAAATAAAGAACACTCACCTACACTACACTAAAATCTGGACCTACTCCTAAAAATGAAAACTGCTCTCGGTTTGGGCCATTGCAGGGGTATTTATAGGCCTCAGAAGCATCCAGAAGACGAGACGGGGCCACGCGTCGAAAATTGACGCGTGGCTCCTTACTATTGCCACGGAAACGCAAGGATTGCCGCGTTTCCGCGGCTATATCAGGGAGTTACGTCTCTGGTTTTTGTCAGGTTAATCCTCTGGCTGCAAGAAAATTCAGGGTATATCCCATTTCTGGTATTTGCACCCGAATATTTGTCTGACAAGCGCAGGAGTCTAGGTTCAATGCATCTTCTAGAGAATCCTTTGCTTGGCCTCCAAGTAATGCGGGATTAATTACCATTAATTGGGTTTCATTAAGCTCTTATTCCATCTTTACCCTTGGACTTTGGATCTACCTGCAATAAAGACCAAAACACGGTTTAGATCGACAATTTATTCATAAATCGGTGAGAGAATGCGACATAATAATGCAGAAATGTAGACTAATCACACCCCCCACTTATTCTTTTGCTCGTCCCGAGCAAAACAAGAAAAGAAAAAACTATACTACAAATGTTATTACACCACTTTCGCAGGTGACGCGATTGCACTGAGCGTGTGCAATAAGCCATTAAACCTCTAGGTTACCCTAGAGGAGGAGTGTTGTCTCCTGAGGGTTTTCAGCGGATTGCACCCACAAAATCCATAAAGAAAGAAGACAAATGTTAGTATTTTGAAAACGCATTTTGAAAGAGAGACAAGTTTATGAAATATTTTTGCAAAAATATAAGCAATCTAAGGTCATAAGTCCACCAAAAATCATTCTTTCTTAAACTTAGTCTCCATGCAAGATCTTGTCTTCAATTAAGGTAAGAATTAAAAATTAGATTGAATAATTTATCTTTTATAAAACCTAGATAATATGCATTTTGTGATAGTGAAAATTTCTGGGATTTCAACTCTAACCATCAAGCCATTTATATATATTATTTATATTTTTTTCTTTTTTCTTCCCTTAGTTTTCTTAGGCTTTCTAGTTCACCCATGTAGCGAGCCTATAACCGATGACTCCCAAACCAGACGGTTTTAGGGCACCAGATGAAAAAAAACATCCCTAGGATTTAAGGACTCAAGTAAACAAGGCCACAAAACTAAGGGGGATTATTTGCTTCTTTTGCCCACCGTTAGGCGTGAATAATCATGCTTCTTGAGGCATAATTATCCAGCTTAATAAGTGATTTTTTTTCTTTTTATTTATTTTATGGCATTTTAGGTCTTTGTTTCCATCCTAAAAATTGTGTAAGTGTGAAGTGCATACGATCTAAGGCAAAAAATTCAAGATAAAATTATCTCCCCAATTTATCTTACTTAGCCTATAATTTTAAACAAGATCCATTATTTCAACTAGGTTTAAGATGTCAAAATTAAGATTTCCTTAATTTCTAAGATCATCTTAATTTTCTTAAAAATTAATCAAAACTTTGTCTCTTATTTCAAAAAGTTTTTAAAGAAAGAGAAAATTCCTATACAAAAGAGAAGATTTCTAAAATTATCCTTAAAAGAAGTGTAAAAGAAAGAAAATCTAAAAAACTCTATGTTAGTAAACCCTCCCCCACACTTATCTCATGCATTGTCCTCAATGCATCGTAATGTATGTATGCATGAAACAAATAGAGAGGGAAGGAAAAAAAAATTACCTCAAGGTGGTGGTTCCGGTGGCGGCCTGATTGGTCCACGAAAGGCGGCCCAATCATTCTTGCGTGGAGTCCGGAGGAACCCACCAGAAATCTCAAGAATACAACCCACAAGAATGATGTATATATGAATGATTTTTATTAACAATTTTACCCCATCTAATTTCCAAATTTTCAAAATAATTTCGGAGTGAAATTTATCAACACCCTTGTCCCAGGATGGAATGATTGATTTGGACTCAGGAAATATAGGAACTAATATCGACTCAGAAAAATGACTCAAGTCAAGTAAAGGTTCAGGAGTCGAGATCGGTTCTGGAAGAGGGTCCAAATCAAGAAGATGAAGCTCAAGTCCACATTCATTTCCCCATGATGGAATGTGACTATCAAAGATTGGTGATTCAAGTTGAGGAATGACAGGTATGGGAATCAAAACTGACTCTAAAATGTTGCTCAAATTGGGTAACAAAACAGGAGTCAATAGTGATTCACGAATTTGAACTGGATCACAAACTTGAGAATCAAAGTCACATTCCTCATTAAGTTCAATTCCACAAAATGAGAACTTACCAATTTATCAAATGGAGTTTCAAAAGTATGAAATTGGTCAAGTTCAATATGATCATCATAAGAGATTGGTGATTCAATTTCACAATGAACTGGCACTGGATCCAATACTGACTCGGAAAAAGGAGTGAAATCAGGTGAAGACACCGGAGTCATAATTGAATCAGGAAGTAGAATTGAATCATCAAGTGGAAGTTCAGGATCATATTCATTCAAGTTCAATTTCAGGAAAAGGATAACTTGCCAAAATGTCAATGGGATCTGAAGTTTGGACAAGTTCAGGTGGGTGTGCTGAAATTGAATCTTGATTTCCAAAACAACATGACTCTTTGGCTCGGACAGAATGGTTAGTGACATTAGAAATAGGATGAGAATGAAGAGTTTGGATCATCAAATCTATGTCACGGTTACGATCATTTTGAGCCTGAGTCATGATTTCAAGCATCTTTTTCTGGCTGATTGGTTCATCGTTTTGTTGAAGAGATGCAGTGTTGTTTTGGAATTGGTGTGAAATTGTGAGTCCATCAGATTTTGTGATTGTTGTTTGGACTCACATAAAAGTTCCTTACTCATTTCCAAGGCAGATGGCTGTTCATTGTGAGGGGGTGGAATTGAGTAAGACTCTTGAAAATACTGTGGAATTGGAGAGGCCAATGTTTTCTGAAGTTGTTGCTCGGCCCTTTGTAGATTGGCTTCTAAACTCTTTAGTAACTCAGATTTTTCTTTAATTGGTGGTTCAGAAAAAGGAGTATAGGAAGCACATTCGGGGAATGAATATTGTGGATAAGGTGAAAATGATGGACAAGGTGGACGTGGGGCACAAGGAGGTTGAAAATTTGGCTCGGGGGACTTGAATCCCCATTGACTCTGTGAAGAGTTAAAATTATTTTAGAAATTATAGTCATAAGGATGTGGGTATGGGTTGTATTGATTCGGATAAGGCCAACCCGGTGTATTTGGTTGGTGCATATTGTAAAACGTCGGGTTGGAATTATCCGAATAGAATGGAGTTGGTGTGAAATATGGATTCATATTCGGATTGAAAGAATTGTTATTATTGAATGCCATTTCACAAACAATCACAAACAAAAAGGAAAAATCTAACAACAAACAAAAAGAAAAGAAAAATCAAAACCAAGCCAATGGAGGGTTGACCTAGACCTAGATGTAGATGTCCCTAGGGGTCAACGTCTATTCAAATTTTATTAGGGCTTGGGTTGTGTGAGTGGGGAGATGATTTTTGGGCTAAGGAAGGGTAATTAAATCCCCACCTTATCTTGTTTGGGTTTTGCCCTTAAGTTCAATTTGTGCAAGTGTGCAATATAGACAAGAATATAACACAAAGCGATAAATCACCCACGTGTTTGTCCTATGCTATATGCAATGCCATATGTACATCTCCATCCAAATCACAATAACAGAACAAAGTACAGTATATTGGAATTGAATTGACACGTGCCTAAATGCAAATGTCTAAACCGTTTTAAAAGTGTCCAAATACCGTATTTTAGTTCTTTTATTTATTATGGTGTGTAGGCAATCAAAGCAAGAAAGATAGCAGTACAAATCCACTAGCTATTACAATTCACACATCCCAGAACAACACGATATACAATTTTCACAAAACTGCCGCGTTTGCGCGGTAAATGTCGCGGTTGCGCGGCTTTCTTTTGGAATCTGGGGACCTGCTTTCAAGAGCAGGGAGGTACAAAGCTAGTTTATGTTCTGC
Organism: Agave tequilana; assembly: GCA_038442645.1. Lineage (NCBI taxonomy): Eukaryota > Viridiplantae > Streptophyta > Magnoliopsida > Asparagales > Asparagaceae > Agave > Agave tequilana. Next base: position 115,811 of record JAVJIF010004113.1, on the reverse strand, counting down.
AATATGAAGCACCTGTAAATATTGCCCTGCACACCAAAACAGAGAAGACAATGTTAACAAAAACGTGAAAATAAAACCATTCCCTTCCCCGGCAACGGCGCCAAAAATTTGATCGGGGCGGAACTAGCACTCAAAATGAGTGTTATGTGAAATCAATTGAAAGCTCGAATGTGCTAATGTACCCTCGATACTTCCATTATAGCATTGGCTCAACGGGTCGTATCCACAGGGAAGGGAGGCGATAGAAGCATTAACAGTCTCTATTCACGTCAGTTGTTAACACTTCTTCTTTGTTGAAAGAATGAAAAAGAATGAAAAAGAAAAGAAAATGAAATCCAGAATGTGATAGGTGAGGAGAGCGATGAAAACGGCAATGTAAAAACAAAAGTGAAGTGCTTTGGAAATCAAAATAGAAAAAGAGATGGAACAAGGTTGAACTAAGAAGGATGGTAAAAACACCGATAGAAAAATGAGAAAAGAGTTTGGAAAACGATTTCTAAATCAAGCTAAAAGAAAACTCATGGCTACTAACTACTAAATGCTCCACTAACCATGCTAACCTCTTCGAGATAGTTGCCTCACATTTTGATCCTTGGCCATCACAATCCTTGGCTCCAAGAGACGGTACAAAGCATGGCTCATGGATGGTTCATCACATTCAAAACATTGCATCAAGAACAAGCTAATACAAGCATCACTCATTACACTACTAGCATGAAATAAAAGAGCATGAAATAAAAGAGAGTTAGCTTGGTTAGCAAGTTAGCAAGTTAGATGTTAGAACCCATCATCTTTGGCCATCAATGGCTCTTGCAAGAACAAGGCCTTGTAGAGGCAACCCGATTCATGTGGATTATCAAGTAAGTGGTTAGATGGTTAGTGGTTAGTAGTTAGATTGCCATGAGAATAAAAACTAGCAAGAAATCATGTAGAAGGTGAAGGAGATTACATTGGAAGAGAAAGGAGGCATCTTTACATAGAGTGTCACTCTCTATTACATCAATCCCTTGCTTTCTCTCTCTCTCTAGAAATCACTCAGCCCTACTACAGTGATCTAAGAAAAAGAAATGAAAAATACAAGAAATGAAGAACACTCACCTACACTACACTAAAATCTGGACCTACTCCTAAAAACGAAAACTGCTCTCGGTTTGGGCCATTGCAGGGGTATTTATAGGCCTCAGAAGCATCCAGAAGACGAGACGGGGCCACGCGTCAAAAATCGACGCGTGGCTCCTTACTATTGCCGCGGAAACGCAAGGATTGACGCGTTTCCGCGGCAATATCAGGGAGTTACGTCTCTGGTTTTTATCAGGTTGTTCCTCTGGCTGCGAGAATTGTCAGGGTATATCCCATTTCTGGTATTTGCACCCGAATATTCGTCTGACAAGCGCAGGAGTCTAGGTTCAATGCATCTTCTAGAGAATCCTTTGCTTGGCCTCCAAGTAATGCGGGATTAATTACCATTAATTGGGTTTCATTAAGCTCTTATTCCATCTTTGCCCTTGGACTTTGGATCTACCTGCAATAAAGACCAAAACACGGTTTAGATCGACAATTTCGTCATAAATCGGTGAGAGAATGCGACATAATAATGCAGAAATGTAGACTAATCACCCTTCACCGAGAATTCGGTTACACTCGTTGGTTGCATTAAGTGTAGTTGCAATTTAGTTTTAATTTTCGCATTTACTTCACTAGATTAGCCGTACACCTATTCACCCCCCTCTTCATACCTCTCTGGTAGTTAATCTTGCTTAGATAGACTGTACATTGCTTCTTTCAGTGTCCTAATTGCATGTAGTTAAAACACTGGCCTTGAGCTTTTTCAGTACTTCTTGTGCTTGCAGCGTCTGAACTTTTTTCTGCTTATTCTTGTCTTTCAACTTAGGAGCAGAGCCCTTTTCAGCAACATAAGCACGAGCTTCCAGCTTAATGAGACGTTCAGCAGACTGGAGTTTCTTAAGTAATTCCGTCATGGAATACGAATATTTATTCATATTGTAATTAAGGAGAAATTATGTAAAAGACTCTGGTAAAGACTAGAGCATGATATCAACCTAGGTTTCCCCATCAATCTCGACCCCTAAGATCTCTAATTTATTTAGATGACTCATCATCTATAGAACATGATCCCGAACTAGTGTCCCTTTGGTCATATTTGTGTTCATCAATTTTCTCATAGCAACTTGCCTAGTAGCACAGTTTTGATCCCCAAACATTTCTTTTAGGCTCATCGCCATGTCATAGACAGTGGATATATCTTGATGCTGATGTTGCAGAACACTTGACATAGAAGCCAAGATGTAACACCGTGCCATCTCATCAGCTTTCTTCCACTTCTGTTAAGCATGGGATTCCTTTTTAGTTGCCTCATTACCAGGTCACTCAGGACATATTTCAGTGAGCACAAATTTGTACTCTTCAGCAGTCAATACTATGTCCAAATTATGTTTTCAATCTATGTAATTAGGGCCAGTAAGTTTGTGCTCTTTGAGAATAATAGATAGAGGGTTAAATGAAGAACTTCCGATTTTAAATCTTGAGAATCACATAATTTAACGTAAAGTATAATGGGCAAAATAATTTCTTTGAATTCAAAGTTTTAATTGGTGCCCTTAACCAATAAATATAAGAACTCGCCAACAGCCTGGTATACTTTTGATCAGAATGCCTCGATGGGAGGGTGATACTAATCATCATTTATCTAGACAATATAAATTCTAATAATTCCACCAACTAGACTTTTAATCATGCCAAAAGGAATTATATAGCTGACATTACTTTGGTCCTATAATCAACTACAGTGACTATGATGGTGAGGATATGGTTGTTTATAGCCAAGTGTACACCATTACTTAGTTTTAGATCAGTTAATCCGTATAATACCCCATAGATGAAGAGAAAGCATCATGTACCAACAATCTAAAACTATCTCTTGAGGAAGTTCATACTGGAGACTCCATAATTGACTTTGTCTGATATAGAAGAAAGCATCAAGGCCAACATGCAAAATCAACTACATCACCTACGAACCAGTGATGAACACCATCTGAGCTAAAGAAAATTGCCGCAAAAATGCGGCCATAATCGTATTTGCATCGCAAAAGAGGAGAACTTCTAACCCTTGTTTTTGTTAGGGTATTTGAATTGCAAAGATTAAGTTTTTGCAGCCATTAGTTTTACTTGTTAACTTACCATGCACACTGTTTTTAACTCAACAGTAACCATTTCTTGTAAATGTTAAAATATAGTTAGACTTTGCATTCAAGGGCATTTGTTTAATTTGTTTACATTTTATTACTTTAAAGAGTGCAGGAATCAAGGCACGTCTGCATTGCATTTAGCATAGGCAACAATTTTGAGTGATATATTGTTTGAGTGTTACTTTGCTATATACATGTACACGTCGCACGAAAATGATTAAAGGCAAATCCAATAAACAATATAAGGTAGGGAAGTCATTATCCTTCCTGAGCCCTAAAAACACCTCATCACTCACTAACCCAACTTAACTAAAATCTAAGTAGATACTGGCCCTAGGGATATCTCAGATTCAATAAGAGATTGACCTTGGAGGGAGTTGTTTGAGTTTGACTCTGATCAAATCGGTGCCTAAGGTTGGAGACTAAAAGGCAAGATTCTCGAAAACCAGTGGTTTGGTGTAATTAAAGCCCATTGTTATGCATAAATATCTCCCACTGTGTTTTGCCCCTACCTGGCTGATTAACCTATAGTCAGATTGCTGCAATATACCTCTCCTGGACAGTCAACCAGTTGGGAGTCGCTTAGGTCTAAGGTCTACTCTAATATATACCTGATTTTTCTTTCTTTTCATTTGTTAGTTTGTTAGTTAGTTTGTTTGTTTTTTGTCATTTTATGTGAAATGGATTATAACCCTAATTTTTTTCATGCTAATTGAATCCATATTTCACCACGACCTCTTTTGACTTGGATATCACCAATCCGACATTGCATAACATGAAACCAACCAGATATGCCAGATTGGTTTTATCCAACTAAGTATAATCTCCAATCTCAAAATTATGACCAAGATTGAACTAATCATCTCTACTTTTCATCAAGTCAGTGGAGATACATCCCCCCCGAGTCATGTTGTCAACTACCTTTTCAACATTCAGCTTTTTATACTTCTTATCAAGATCAACCCGTAGAAGAAAATCTGAATTGACTAAGAGTATAAAAGTCATGCTTTAGTCCCAAAATCAATTCCAAAAAATGATGGACTCACAATTCCCTCAATACTTCCAAAATCAGGATCCATACTTCCTTTCAAGTCTCACCACAATAACAAAAAGAACCAATTGACTTGGAAAATAGTATAGAGGCCATGATTCTGTCCCAAAATGATTTTAACTAGTCGATCAATAGGAAAGAATTAGAAAGGAGTCAGTTGCTATACCCAATGATTGATAGGAATGAGGAAACTCTACCAAACAAATTTTAACTATTCATGATTTTCTAGCCATATTGATAAGACCCAAGAGTCCTAAAATGCTCTAACCATGATTCTATTTCATCACACACCTTGAAGTTGACCAATACCAAACCTTTGATAAATTGGCAAGTTATAACTTTAATGAAATTGAATTCGAGCATATATGTGACCCTAATCCCCAACTTTATGATTCAGTTATGATTTTTAAATCAATATTGACTCCCGTATCCTTACCTGGTTTGGATCACATTTTCAAGCCAATATTGATTCCCATACTTATAAATCATAAACATGAATCACCGATCTTGGAATGTCACATTTCATTAATAAGAAAAGAATGTGAACCTCTACTCTTTGATTTGGACCCAACTCTTGAACCAAATCTGACTCTCTAACTTACACTTGATTTAAATCAAATTGCTGAATCTGAATTGGTTCTCGTACCTTTCACTCATGAGCCCAAATCAATCATTTCACGTAATCATATTCAATTGTTGGATCAAGGTGTTGGACAATATAACTCTGAGATGGTTTACCAAGATTGAAAATTTGATTGGGATAACTTTAACGTGATTTTGCATGATCCTATTGAATTCAGGGGTTACAAAAATTTTAATGAGTTAGAGGTAAAAGGTGAGTTCCTGCGAACTCCACATTTGCTGGATTGGACATCAATACTTGCACTAATCAAATCGCCAATGAAACTACCATCTTGAGGTGACATTTTTCTTCCTTCTCTATTTTTAATGCATATATGCATTTTATTCATGCATTGAGGATAATGCATGAGATAGGTGTGGGATAAGATTTTACTAACATAGGTTTTCTTCTTTTTTGTATAAATTAAAAAAATTCCTCTTTCTTTTAGAAATTCTCTTTTCTTATTTTCAAAATTTTAGATTAGAATTTTTTCTTTCGTTTTAAAAACTTTTTGAAGTTGGAAACTATATTTTGATCTATTTTTGTAGAAAATTAAGATAATCTTAAGAGTTAGGGGAATCATAATTAGTATTTCTTAATTCTTAGTCGAGATAAGATTATTTGTTTGATTTCTAGGTTTAGGAAGAAAAATTGAAAAAGTAATTTGGTCTTTATTTTTATCTTGATGAAATATGCACTCTATACTTGCACTCACACACTTAGGATTCAAAACAAAGACTCTTGTGCCTTATTAAAAAAAGAAAAAAATTATATGTATATATATAAATCTCACATTAATCTAGGTAGTTATGCCTTATAAAGTATAAGTATTCATGCAGAAAAGTGGTTCATATCACAAATAAAACCCTTAGTTTTTTCTGGCCTTGTTTGCTTGAGTTCTTAACTCCGATGGGCGTTTTCTCACCTGGTGCCCTAAAACCATCTAGTTTTGGAGTCACCAGCTAAAGGCTCGAGAAAACTTAATAGAGCTAAGGGATAATATCATCATAAATATATTAATAAGGCATAAGAATTGGAGTTGAGAAATCCCGAGTCAAATATTCACAATCACAAGGTGCACATAATTTAGGGTAAAATAATAGATTAGATGAGAAATACAGTTGAAATCCTTAACATGATTGATAACATGTTCTTGCATGGAGACTAGGTGTAGGAATGAATGTTTGGTAATCTTAAGATTTATAGATCACTTAAATTATTGCAAGTATTCTTTAAAGATTCTCTCGCTTTCAAATGTGTTTTTGAGAATACGAACACTTTTTTTTCCTTTTCTTTTATAGATTTTGTGGGTGTAATTTATTGAAAACCTTAAGGAGACTATAACTTCTCCTCTAAGAAAAACTTAAAGATTTAAAGGCTTGCTGCACATGCTTAGTGTAAACACGTGACTTGCGAAAGTGGTTTAATAAACTCTTAGATTTAGTTTTCTTGTTTTACTCGAGAACGAGCAAAAGATAGGTGTGGGGGTGTGATTTTTCACTGATATTGTATATTTATCATCACATTTTCACTTTTTAATTGTAATAAAACTCTTCTATTTAACTCCTTTATTGTCTAATGGTATGCATGTCGTAATTAATGGAGAAGAAGAAGATCATTTCAAATATATCCCAATTAAATCAGATTTATATGTATTTATTTTCTGAGCTTGAGAAATCAAAGGTGATAGTGGCAAATCGAGAAATCCAGAGACTATTTTATCAGAGATCAAAGGATAACAATGTGAAGGGATCCACACGCTCAAAGATCTAGCCCAAAGGCCAGATCCCTGCCACGCAAACGGGCTTTGGCCACGTTTGCGCGGTTAGATTGTGGATGTTGGGCTAGCAATTTTGTGGTTATCTTCCACACGTCTTCCCTACTTCTTTACTCTTATAAATTCAGCACCAAAGGAAGAAGGCAAGGCAGAGAGCTTAGGCTAGGATTTTCACTTCTCGTTTAGTTAGGATTATTTTTCCTTTTTTTTAATGTAATTTTTTGTTTTCTTTATTGTTAACATTAGAGAAGATTCATATGAAAAAGAGAGAGAGTGCGTGGTATTGAGAGTGACACTTGATGTCAACTTATTCTTTTTCTTATAGTTTCTTAATTTAATCGATCTTAATTTTATGATATTCTTCTTTTAGTTTTTCTTCATGGTCAACTCTATTAACCTTCTAATCTTATCCCTCTTGTTTGTAATGCGAACTATATGAATCTAATAGCCTCAGAACAGCCTTGCTCCTGTAAGTGCCACTGATGGCTCATAATGATGGATTTATTTCGTACTCTATATCATTTCATGCTTAATGTTTATTTTGCTTAATGTTTATTTTGATGATGTAATGTGGTGTAGATAGGAATGTCCTCTTATGGTCCATGTGGTGATCGCCTTCCAGTCAAGCTCAATAAGTTGCTAAAGATCCAAGGTGAGGCAAGCATTAAGAGGTAAGTACACTAGTAAAAGCACCGAGTATGATTTAGCCATGAACTTTCTCTTAGTTTGATTTCTTCTTTTAAAAACCAACTTCAAAAATACAAACATTTTTGTTTTTTATTTCCTCTACTCTTAATCTTCCCTCTTCTAATTTAGTTTCCTTTCTTTTCATATTTCAAAACAAAGAAGAGATTTTAACCGATTTAGTGATTTAAAAAATACGGAAAAGCTTTCATCGCATCCCTCTTTATGGATCACGGCCCACTTAGTCACTTTGCTACAGTGGTAACATTGACGAAGATAGAGCACCCTTAACAATTTTCATTTTAAAATTCTATTTTTTGTGCACTAGATTCACGTCAATCATGGGTCTAATACAAATACATCTCACTTAGTACTTTTAACAAAATGAGAGATATCATTGTGATTGAAGATCAGTCTCATTAGTCAAGTTGTCCACATGCATAAATTGTACCGCTAATCTTTAATTTAATATGCATGATATGCAATACAAATCATAATAGGAAATAAATATTACAATATAAAAATATGATCCCAGCTATTATGGTTGAAGTCTCTATGTTACTTTCGTAGAGTATTATGGGGATTGATCTAAACAGAACTCTGCCTCCAGAACCTGGTTGGATTCTGTTTTAGCTTATCTGAGCAACTCTGCCAAGGAACTCCGATAACTGGCTCTAAGAACGACTCTGTGTACTCTCAGAACTGGCTCTAAGGACTCCGAGTAGATTTCAAGAAGTGGCTCTGAGAACTCCGAGTACACCCCGAGAACTATCTTCGAGGACTCTAAGTAGACCCTGAGAACTGTCTCTAAAGACTCCAAAAACCACCGTGGACATCAAGATCTCATCTTCAGTAGGTCGGCAATATTACATCCTATTCTTTCTTAACAACCATGAATAGATCTCGTGGATAAAAAAATAGTTTATAACCATCCACCATGCAATTAACCACAAACGATCCTCGTGGGATCCAATCACATAAAACAGTAAATAAATATTGTGCGACCATAATATCGAGATTAACGCTTCAAAATAAGGGTTAACTTCGCACATAAAATCTTGCATATGATACATGGTATATGCGATATGGTTTCATGGACAACATGACCTGTTCAACCTAATTCGTGATCAAGGTTTGTTCTGATACCAATTGAAAGTGCGAAAAAAATTTCTGAGATCGCCTTGAACGGATATACGCTAAATATCAAAAAATTGTGCATATGCAATCCTTTAGATTTAACGAAGATTGAGATCATATCTTCGAGATCTCACTAGATTAATCTCATTAACAATATTCAACTATGAAATGGTAAGATGTCACGAATACCTCACGATCTTCTATCATATTCTCAAAGCGCTAGATCAGATGGAGGGTAGACTCCGATCTTCTGATCTCTCCTTCAGCTCTTTTCTGTTTCCTTTTAGAAATTATGGTTTTCTCCTTTTGTTTCTTCTGTATGATGTCTGCTGCAACCAAGAGCTATAAGAGGCTTTATATAAGCTATAATAGGGACCACTAGGAATCAAATAAGGATCAGACTTCTAATGAAATTTGGAAACCCTAATTTAACCTGAATTAGAATCCTTAATGTCATAATTTATAACTCAGTCAACTAAGGAATTGTAATTGCACTTTTCTCCTTATCTCAAAATTACTTTCAAGATCCCTATTATTATATGCTTAAAATCTCCCCACATTAGGATTTTTATTTTTATTGATTAAATTAAATCACTGACTATTTTATTTAATCGACATCTTGTCCTTGATACCTACCACTTAACTTATTTATCATGTAGGATAATTATATCCACTTGCAGAGTTTGACATGCTTAAAACTTATAAGATTCTCAAGAGGACATCCTCATTCTCTCACACCGAGACATGGATTCCATCTATGAATAAAGTTCTTTGTACATGTTACATTATCACTCAACTCACTGAAGCTATTGACTTATAAAAGAATCTCACTTCTCAATGAATCAAAGTGACAAGTATAATATGTACATATCCATTAAATATTTTAGGATTCAGAGTTTAAGCACTCATAATAATCATGAGGTGTTCACTTTTTAACATTGCCGGTATATAGAAAATTACATCAACCTGGTCTTGTCCAATACACATAAAGTGCACTAATGCAATGTCTGAGACATCAAACAGTCTCCTATAGTCAAGATAGACTATTTCAGAAGATTGTATTACAATTCTACCGATGTCCAACTCCATCTAAGATTGTGGACCTAACTTATGTTCTATAAGGGTCCCATGATCTAATCTTCTGTGTGTAAGCCGAACTCTACAGACTAGGTCATCTGCAATGTAGAACACAAGACACACATGTATATAGTACAATTATTGCCTTACAGATTCTCATAAAATGGAAATGACATTAAATCCTATATTGAGTCCTAATTCAAAGAGGCTAAGGCTTTTAGTATATCTCCTATAGGGGCAAGGCCCAAGGCTTACTCCTTGGGGTTTGAATATAAGCAACTTGTATCTCGAGTTCATTGTCCACTCAGGACACTCCTAATGCGGTGTGATAAATGTCGGATCTTAGGGAGTGATCAGATTTTGACAAATACTGTACACATCTTCTGAAAGTACACCTAGAGGGGGGTGAATAGGTGGAAGGTTAATCTAGTAACAAATAATGCGGAATTAAAAACTTAATAGCAACACACTTAGTGTAACCAAAGAGTGTAGCCGAATTTTCCGTAAAGGGCTCTGGACTATCTCCTCTAAATAAGAGTTGAGGTGCTATTTGAAGCTTTCTTGGTTGAACACAAGTATGGGCACACATAAGCAATACCAAGCATATAAATATGAATGAACAATATGAATTAATGCAAGGTACAATGTAAAAGAGAGAGAGTTTAAAGAAAGTGGATCAATCACAAACACCAAGATATGTTTCGAAGTTTGAGCACCCAGCTCTACGTCCCCGCCTTCACATAGAAGGATTTTCACTAACTCGTCCACACAGGACTTCCCACACAGGGAACCTCCACTGAGGATTTGGGTAAATACAATTTGGGAGTACACAACTCCTCTCTCAATAAAATACAACCTCTCACTAGAGGCTAGGCACAAAGCCAACACAAGATTAACCTCTCACTAGAGGGATAACCAACAAACTCAATCACCTCTAAACTTAGAGGGATAAGCACAATCCAATGCACAACCTCCTCTACACTTAGAGGGCAAGGCACAAAGCCACAAGCAAATGGATGAATACAACTCTTAGTGGTTTCAACAAACCACAAACCAATTTTCTCACTAAACAAGATCCTAATAGATAGGATAGATATAATAAGCTCAAGTGTGAGAAAATAAAGTGTTTTGAACAAAGAAAAACAATTGGGAAAATCTCCAAATAGATATTGAAATCAAGATCAAAAACCACTTCCCAAAAGACTCTATTTTCTTTGAATTTTCCAACACTTTTTAAAACAAATAAAGATGAAATCTTTTGGCTCTAAAACTCTTTTGAAAACTTATATTTTAACACTAGAAAGAATGAGAATTTTGCTATTAGAAAACTTGTACAAAACAGCCCAAGGGAATGGGTATAAATTTCTCATTCATAAAACTAGCCGTTGGGCCAAGACAGCAGAAAATTTCTGCTGTCGGTTGACCGCCCAGTCGACCGGCCAACGGTCAGAAATCTGACCGTTGGGCCTCCGGTAAACCGCCCGGTCGACCAGGCCAGGATACAGAGAGCAACAGCTCTCTGTCGGTCGACCGCTCGGTCGACCGGGGCCATTTCCAGAGAGCAAAGCTCTCTGGCGGTCGACCGGGTCGGTCGACCGGCCTACCAGCCAAAAGGCTGTGTGCACGTCTGTGCACATCGGTCGACCGGACCGGTCGACCGACTTCTGCCTCGGTTGACCGTCCGGTCGACCGGCAGAACAGCCAGGTCAAACTTTAGGGATTTAAAAACTTGGGTTTTTGCCATCTAAAAAATCTCATAAAATACACATAAATTTCACAAAAATATGTTCTTATTAGATCTTTGAAATACAAATATGTGTGAGTAAAATTCAACACATATTCTAAAAATTTTGAACCATTTTTGTGAGAGTGAAAATTTCCCTTAAACCAAAAACTGTATTTTCTAAAACTTAGATTTTGAAATGGAAAACCGTTTTCTCCAAAACACATTTAAATATAAAAACATGATATTGAAACAACTTTTATGCATGTTGTATATAGATAGAATCCAATATACATGAAAGATTTATATCTATGTTTTTGACTTGAAATCCAAAAATAAGTTTTGTTTAAATACAAAACTCCAACTCATGAAATAGACTATCAAAGTAAGTTTTCTGAATAGATGAAGCATAGATGTATAGGGATCAAATCTAATATACATTAAACCATGTAAACTTTTTTTGATTCTATCTATTCATGAAAACCGTATATATGAAAAATTGAAACCAGTTAAACTGAAAACCAAAACCAAAACCGAAACTAATAAACTTAAAACTTTGTTGTGTATTGTGAACTTGAGCATATCAACACTATCTAATCTTTACAATGATCTAAACAATCTTAAACTAAACAAACTGAGGTCTTCTTGTAGAACTCCTTCTCCAAGCCGACTCGATCCAAACGTGATCCAACGAGCTTGACTCCAACTGAGTACTAGATGCGATCTTGACGCTCGAGCTCTTGAATCAATATGTGAAAGTTCCAAAACACCTTTGTTGGAGCTAATCACCTACTATTATCTTGATCAAATATCTGAAACTAAATATCACAAGATTATTAGTAAACTATAGCTACATGAGTTAATCATCATCAAAACTAGAGTGAAGGGCCTTTGGGCCAACAATCTCCCCCTTTTTGATGATGACAAAACTCATAGAGTTATATATGCCTGGATTAAAGATAAGCTTCTTAGAAGCTCCCCCTTAACTCATGCATAGCAATAAACATAAAGATATTCAATAAAGTGCATAAGGTAAACACAAATGTAAACACAAATGTATATGTATATGCATAAACATGGATGAAAACATGCATATATAAACCTAAAATTCTCTCCTCTTTTTGTCAATTCATCAACAAAGGAGTAAACAAATCAAAAATAAAGATATATATGCGATATATATTCATGAAGAGGAGAGACGTTAAGTTAACTCCCCCTGCATACATGCATTTATATGAAAAGAGATAACTAAATCCTAACCACATAAAGCATAATATGTAATATATAAAAGGAGATGTTAAGCTCCTAATACACACGTCTACTATATACCAAAGAAAGGTCAATCACTTTAATATGACATACACTCAACATGAATTTATATATAGAGTAGATGTTAAGCTTCCCTTGCATATAAGCAATACAAATCAAAACATCATGATACCAATTGAAAAATATATCAATTTAGGATGAAGGTATGGAAACATTTTGATACCACTATATGATACCAATGAAAATAAACAAAACATTTTTACCAATTGAAAGTAAACAAACATTTTAAGATACCAATTGAAAGTAAACAAATATTTTAAGATACAAAACGATACTAATGTGAAAACTATCTAGATACTAATTAAAAAAAATCTTGTAAATCTTGATACCAATAGAAAATGACACATTGTATGTTTTTGATACCAATTGAAATATATATATATATATAGGAAATCTTGATATCAATTGGAAGTAATAACAATTTCAAAGGGATTTGATACCAAAGAAAATATGTCTTGTAAATTTATGATACCAAATTGAAAGTAAAACATATACCAAAACAAAATATTTTTTTCATCATAAAGAATGGGAGTAAGATATCTATACCAATTTGAAAGATAAAACATGAATTTTTTCTCCCTTTATGAAATACCAATAAAAATCATGCATAAGCTTCTATGAGATACCAAATGAAAAATAATGGTCATTACGGACTAAATCAAGCTTAGCATAAACATGATTTGTGCTATAAGATGTAAAAATATAGTAAGCACAATCAAATCACATATATATGTATGAAAATTTAAATACCAATCGAAATTGATACTATTTGAAGTTAAATCATATATATATATATATATATATATATATATATAGAAAACATATGAGTATACAAAATAAATATCAATTGAGATACCAATTTAAAACACGATGAGAATCAAATGTATAACTCATAAATACCTTCCCTTTCAGCACATGTTAAAAGATTTTCAATTATGGTCACAAGGCATGGTTGCCCATCCGTCCGCCCATAGACGTTGGTAGGGGTTTTCAAATATAAGTTTGAAAATAGATTAGACAAGTTTGAAAATTCTACCACGTGAAGAATACGCAACTAGTTTAGAACTTATAAACCAGTACGAAATCCTTCAAGTAAGGAATAAAACAAGAAAATATCCATGAAACATGAAAATCACTCAACAATTGACACTCAAAATATATAAAGTACATATAAGACTCAAAAAAATAAAGTCACGAGAAAACAAGAGTGATGTGAGTGTACAAGTATTATGTGAAAAACATAGTCATAGAAATGGGTAATAAGGCTCATATGAAATTCCTTCAAAAAAAACATGAAAATCATCAAAATTTAATTTTCATTAAAAAAATACCAACTTCAAAGCATATGTATGTTTTGTCAAAACTAAAGGTGTACATACATATCCAAACACAATTGAGTCTATAAAGAGATTTTGCATGAAAGGCAAGTGACTCAAGGTTATACATATATATCCAATAGTTTTGGCAAAATTAACAATACATGAAGCTAAAATACAAACATGAAAACATGCACAAAATATGGAAAACAAGTCAAATGAAAGAATCATCAAAACTAGGCTATACTAGTAGATCTAATGGGTACAAATGAGCAATCAAGCACAAACATATAATAATCAATTTGTGGCTCACTAGTTGTACAAGTATATACACAAGTTTTCATGAAAGTTACATCTAAACATGTAATCAAATCATGAAGCATGAAAACAAAACATAAATCAATATAATCTCATTAGGTAAATGCACATGTCTTAGATCTATGATATACACGATAGCTAAACTAAAGTGAGAACACAAAATATGGATCCATATGAACATGGGTGTATCTCAAATACTATACATGTATGTCACAATCCTAATTATCATGGCATTTAACATAATAATCATAAAAACATAACATGCTAAAAATTAATAATATGAAAGCATGTAAACTAAATGGGAGTTAGAGATCGTTACCAAAACCAAGAGGGCACTTCTCTATACCTCCAAACCATGGTGGTCCTCCCACCAAACTCTCCTTAAAATTGATGCATCCAAAATAGTCACCGTTTAGCTCGGAACGCATTCACCTCAAGGCACCAACAACTCTCACGTCAAGTGAGAGCCCACACCTACATCAAATAAAATAGGAGTTATTTTTGGTGCCCATACTCTTTTGGGTCCATGGGGGTTAGCTCCTTTCCTAACCCAAACAAATCTATTTGCTAAATTTACATCATGTACTTTATCATAATAAAACTTAGCAAGGTGGCCCTTACGTCCACAATGTGTACAAGTGTACACATGAGCATACATAGTGTTGTGTGTGTGAACGTGGGAAGCATGTGTATGCCGTGTATGGTGTGCATGCATAGGTGGAACTTGTTTCTTTCGAAATATAGATTCCAAACGTGTGTGGTTCATGGCATATTGGCTCAAAGTGGAGCCCAAACAATCAATATTCTTTTTTAATATATTTATTTCATTTTCAATAATAGTAGAAGATGTGGAGCATGCAATGGGTATACTAGATGGTGAAGCTATACTAGAATGGCAAACATGTGAATCTAAATCATTTTTCAAAGATTTATTTTTATTTAAGAAAACTTCTAATTCTTTTGAAATCAATTTAATTTTGTTTTTTAAAGAATTATTTTCTTTTAAAACATTATCAAGTTTTGAAGTCAAGATCTCATTTTTCTTCAAAACTTCATTACAATCATTTTTATTTTTCAAAATCTTGTTTTCATTTAGGGTAAGATCAAGTTGGAATTTCAATGAGTCCTTTTCATTTGAAATCTCAACATTTTCTTGCAAAGCCAAATCAAGTTTTGAAACTAAATCCTTATTTTCTTTATTTAATTCAAAGCTTTTCTTTTTCAAAACTTTATATTTTTCAAGCTGTTTTCACATACAAAAGAAAGTTCTTCATTTAATGCATCGGCATCAATATATTCATGATAAGAAGAACTATCACTACCATCTAGTTGAGTTTTCGAGTTTACCTTAAGGGAGTCATTCCCTTGGACCATGAAGCAACGTTGGTCGGACTCTTCTCCACCAGATTTTTCCTCCTTATTGATTTGCGTTTGTAGCTCAGGAGATGTCAATATGTTCCACACTGCAAAGGCGGAATCATAGTGAGAAACCTTATTTAAATATTCTTTACTAAGGGATTTTCTAAGTGCCTCTAGGGCTTGTGCATTGGCCTCTAAATGCATGCTATTACTAAGGTAAGATTCCTTGGTAATGGCAAGGTAAACTTTCCAACCTATGGCTTTTAAATCCAACTCATCATAACCTTCCATATATAAATTTTAGAGATATCAAACATGGGAGGGTTATTCATGAGTGCAAACTATATGTGTGCAAATACAAATGATAGATTATCAACCAAGATCTTACTCCTAGGTGGTTAAACTTAATATCAGGAGGTAGGCTCTGATACCAATTGAAAGTACACCTAGAGGGAGGGTGAATAGGTGTAAGGCTATATCTAGTAACAAATAATGCAGAATTAAAAACTTATAGCAACACACTTAGTGTAACCAAAGAGTGTGATTAGTACACAAATGTGCATATTTTACCATATAATTCTCATGCATTTTTGCAAATAAAAATATGATTTTTACTCATCTTCTCTATATTTTTGCAGGTCCACACTCAAATGGAGAAAAGGCCCAAATTTCTTTAATTAGCAATAATTAAATAGATTAATTCAAAAAGCCTAAAAGAGCCCAAATTTGAATCCAGAATTAAGAGAGATCCGCGCAACAACTCAAGATCCTAGAAGGCCACGTGGATAACAACTCGTAACAAACTCGTACCAGAAAGTTGTTGGCCAACGGCCACAAAACTGCCGCGCCTTGCCGCAATTCCACCGCAAATCTGGGCCGTTGGCGCCAGATTTTGCAGCTGTCTCGTCTTCTGGATCCTTCTCCTGAGGCCTATAAATACTTCACTTGGACCTGCGAGCAAAGACTGAATGGAGAAGAGAGGAGAAATTAGTAGATGCTTGTAATTTTTGTAGGTTTTTCTCTAAGTTTTAGTTCCTTAGACCCTCTTCTTCTTCCCTAGAAATCTTTGCAAGAGAGAGATTGTAAGAGAGAGAGAGAGCTTGTGTAATCAAGGGGTGACAACTTGAGGAGCAAGGATTCATCCATTCTCTTCACTCTACTTGAAGCAATTTCTAGTACTACTTGCTTTCTTTAATTCATGCTTTTATTTCCTTGCAATTTTACTTCATGCTTTGCTTTTCTTTTGTAATGGCTAGTGACTAATTTCCTTCTACATGACTAGCTAACACTAATCTTGCTTAACTACTAACTCATGGGTGATTGCTATATTTAATCTTGCAAGTTGTATGGTCTTCTCTTCTCCGATGGGTTTTCTTTCATTTCTTGGCAAGATCTTGTTGTAATTCTCCATATGATTCATGTGTGCCTCATTTAGAGCCTTGTCTAGAACAAGTGCCTTGATGGAACATGGAGATGCATCACCAAACATATGCTAATAGATGTACAACTTCTTCACTTTCAATTGATGTATGTTGTATCTTCTTCCTTAGCCTCCCTTGTGTGTCGCTCTTTTGATTCCATTATTGAAAGTCTACTTGTAGGCCAATGACATCTATGAAGGCTACAAGACAAGTCCAAGAATGATCCCCCTCATCCAAGTGGGAAAGTAATTAGACCAACACGCAAGACATACATATGCCGATGAATCAACATGAGGCAAGCATCACCATCACGGAGATTAGTAAGTTAGCAAGTTAGTCATGTTAGCTAGTCATGGTTTTCTCATCTTAAATCTTTCCCAAAGTTTTCTTTTCTTTAGTTTAGTCCAAAGTAAATCTCTTCCTTGATTTCTTTTCATTTTCCATTATGAACATATCCACCGATTCTTTCATTTCTTTTCCGTATTTTATTCATTCTTTTAAGCAAAGAAGAATTTTCGTTTTTACTTTCTTCACTAAGGACCGTAACGCTTCCATCGCTAGCTCTCCCTGAGAATCGACTCGGTATAGCTCTATGCTATAACGGAGATAGGAAAGGATACATTGAACATATAAATACATTTGTGGAGTGATACAAGCACTTGAGGTTGTTTCTAAACCTTATCTCTCTTTCCATTGAATATATTTGTGTGCAAATTATACTCCACAATACGACACCTTTCCCGTCCTAATCAAAATGGCGCCGTTGCGGGGAGAGCAACGGATTTTCTTTAAAGTGAAGAACTAAACGAATCTTCTTCTCTGTTGCAGGTTACAGGTTGAAGAAACAGAAAACTTTGCATTACAGTGACATATAAGTGGACCTGGGCCTCTGCTCTCGAAAGCAGAGACCGGGATCCCTCTGACTTGCCGCGTTCCACGCAAAAGCGGCGGTTCTGCGGCAAGGAGGAGCTCACTACTGATCATTTTTCTGCAGGATCTTCAGCTCTGCAAAATACTTCTGCTGCAATACTTAATTTCTTGTATTCTTCACCATACTCCTGCTAATAATCAACAGTAAAAAATGGTTGAAAAGTTAAAAAATGGTTTAGACATTTGCATTCTAGGCACGTGTCTTTTCAATTCATTTACTTTTACTGTTGAAGAGTGCTGGATGCAAGGTACGTAAGCATTGCATCTAGACTAGGAATCATCTCTTGCTTGATTTTCATGCTTTGAGTGAATCCTTGTTATCTATCTTGTACACTTGCACAATTCAATTTTAAGGGCAACCGATAAATAAGATAAGGTGGGGATTTTATCACCCTTCCTTGGCCCAAAAATCATTTCCAAGCACTCACAATCCTAAGCTTCTAAATAAAAACTGCTAGACGCTGGCCCTAGGGACAACTCGGACTCACTTAGGAGATTATCCTAAGGGGGAAAAGTGTTGGAAATGACTTTTGTAAAATCAGTGTCTAGGAAAGGGATTGATGGCCGAAAGCCCGAAGGTTGCTGGTTACTTAATTAAGGAACGTCTCTGACGGAAAACCTCCCACCAACCTTGCCCTTCCCTGGCTGATTCGCTTATAGTCAAAGTCTACACTAAACCTCCTGTGGACGATCTAATCAGTTAGGAGTCGTCTAGGTCCAGGAATCCTAGAAGCTTGGATTGATTTTTCTTTTTAATTGTTTGTTATTTTCTCTTTTTCGTTGGTGTGATCGGTGCACGTTGTTTGTGATTGTATATACGAGAGTGGTTCCGATATTCTAATTCTCCAAGACTTGTTAGACTTTCTACACTTGCACTTACACAAACACTTGACATTATGGAAAACAACGTCTCACTTCAAGATCGATTTTATCCGATTCACCTCCCTTCCATCTTGCATTCTTCTCCCCGAGCCAAATGGAAATCACTTCGAGCTGAAACCGCAATTCATTAATACACTTCCCCAATTCCATGGTCTAGAGTCTGAGGACGCGTACCTCTTTATTCGCGAGTTTGAAGAGGTATGCCAATGATGAGAATTTCCCAACTAACCGAGGATGCTGTTAGGTTACGGTTCATACGTTTGCACTTAAGGATTTAGCTAAGAAATGGCTTTACAATCTTCCCGTCAGTTCCATATCTTCATGGGAGGATTTTGTAAAAGTCTTTCTTAAGAAAATTCTATCCTATCCACAAAAACAGCCCTCATGAGAAAGAATATAATGCAATTCAAGCAAGAACCAAATGAACCTTTCTGGAAGTATCTTGAGCGTTTCAAAGACCTTCTAGCCCTGTGTCCTCATCACGGCATAAAGAAATGGCGTCTGTGCCAGATTATCTATGACGGTTTAGATTACCAAACGAAAACCTCCTTGAATCCATGTGTCAAGGGGAATTTTTGAAGAAAGATGAACATCAGGGGTGGGATCTCTTTGAAACCCTAGCTGAGAAAACCATTCAGTGGGAGTCATGTCCTGATAAATCCACTCCCACCACTTCCAGAACTGGTACACACTCCATAGAATCCTCTATAGCCGCAGAAGCCAAGATCACACAATTGATGAAGAGGATAGACTGCTTGAGTCTAGGGGAAATTCTGTTGTAAATCAGGTCAAACCATTGCCTGTATTCAACCGGGTTGCACCAACTGTCATGACCTTAGCCATGTCTTTGAGGAGTGTCCTTTGTATCAGCTCCAATCATATCAGGAGAACATGAATGCAGCATTACCAGACATCCATACTCCAACACATTACAATTCAGGATGGCAGAACCATCCAATTTTTCATGGAGTCAGTCTGGTTCTGAGCATTACATACCACCACTTCCAAATCCATATAATGCTCATTCTCACACATCCAGTTTCAATCATAATTCACTGTATGTTCATCCATCTCAAAGTCCACCTCAGTCACAACCATATCAAAACCCACCATACTACCAATCACAATTCCAATCTCCATATCAACAACATCCACCCCAAAATAATTCAGAAATATCAGAGTTGAAAAAAATGTTAGAAACCTTTACAAAGAACTAGGAGCAGGAGTTGAATAAAGTTAAGGTCCAAATTGAGCAATTGGCTGAGAGACAAAATGGAATGTTCCCAAGCCAGCCATTGCTACTCCCAAACATCACTTCCCTTTGAATGAAGTGGAAGATTCAGGACCCAGTCAATGTCATGCTATTCATACCCTGAGATCTGGAAAACAAATAGACAATAAGGTT
The DNA here is from genome assembly GCA_038442645.1 of Agave tequilana. NCBI lineage: Eukaryota > Viridiplantae > Streptophyta > Magnoliopsida > Asparagales > Asparagaceae > Agave > Agave tequilana. The sequence goes on along the minus strand of JAVJIF010004113.1, from coordinate 95,574 downwards.
TTAGTCCACCACCTCACCAGTACCAAAGCCAACACCTCAAATCCCAATGCAACCAACTTCTGACAAACCATCCTCTAGTTCAGAGCCATCCACTTCAAAAGCCAAAGGGAAAGAAAAGGTAGATGAGCAACCTTATATGCTAGAGTACCATTTCAAACAGGCTTAAGAATCCCAAGACAAATGCTCACATGGAGAAGATAAAAGAAATGTTCAATAAGGTCCAAATCAATGTCCCTCTTCTTGATGCCATACAACAAGTGCCATCATATGCTAAATTCTTAAAGGAACTGTGCACCAAGAAGAGGAAAACACAAGTCTCTAAAAAAGTCTTCTTAGCATCATCCATCACTGAGTTGCTCACTGGTCCAATTCTGTAAAATACAAAGACCAAGGGAGCCCACCATTTCATGCATCATAGGACAGACTACCATAAATAGGGCACTTCTTGATTTAGGGGCCAGCATCAATCTCCTACCTTTTCTGTGTACCAACAATTGGGGCTAGGTGATCTCTGTCCTACACAAATGACTATCCAATTGGCTGACCGCTCTGTTACTAGACCCAAGGGGGAAATACATGATGTCCTTGTTAAAGTTGGAGAATTCATTTATCCTGTTGACTTTGTAGTCCTTGAAACAAAACCTGTGTCAAATTCTAATCAAAGGGCTCAAACTCCAGTCATTTTGGACGACCATTCCTGGCTACTGCAAATGCCATCATTAATTGCCGGAATGGATCAATGAGGTTGACTTTGGTAATATGACACATGAACACAATGTCTTCCACACACAGCCTCACAAAGCAAAAGATCAAACATTTGAGGTTAGCTTCATTAGTAACAATGTGAGGAAGAAGGTGAAGATCCAAAAGATGAGTCACAATCTTGTGATTCTCTTATCCGAGTACCCTTTCAAAAAGGGGAAAGTTGATTTGGACATCTTTACTTTCAATGAGTCAACTGTGATTGTATCCAAACCTCCAATTGATATATCCTTTGAAGAACTGTTTGCTGATGAGATCATGTGTCTAGATGAGTCCACTCGGGGTCAGTTAACTGATTGCATACTTCCGGATGTTGACTTGAGTTTTGAAGAATTATATGGAGAGGAGTTAAAAATTCTAGATATTGGAAGTGATGAGATTCAAAGTGAGAGTGGTGAAAAGGAATTTTTTAGTGAACAATGTGGTGAAATGAGGGTGAATGATAATATAAAAAATTGAATCTGGAAACACCTAGGGCTAACAAAATTCATACCGTTTCCCAACTAAGCTCACGAAAGCAGACGCACTAGAACGATGGGAAACGGGCCAGAGGAAAACGACCAAAAGCCTAGGTAATGGTTACACTTGTATATACTCTTTGTAAATAATTTTTTGCACCTTTTGTAAATAAAAGTTTCTTTCCCTCTCCATTTTGTTTCATGCATACATATATCATGATGCATTGAGGACAATGCATGAAATAAGTGTGGGGGAGGGTTACTAACATAGAATTTTTAGATCTTCTTTCTTTTACACTTCTTTTTAGAAATAAAAATAAATAAAAAAAACTTTTTGAAATAAGAGACAAAAGTTTTGATCTATTTTTAAGAAAATTAAGATGTATCTTAGAAATTAAGAAAGCCTTAATTATGACATCTTAAACCTAGTTGAAATAATAGATCTTGTTTGAAATTATAGGCTAAGTAAGAAAAATTGATGAGATATTTTTATCTTGAATTTTTTGCCTTAGAAAGTATGCACTTCACACTTACACATTTTTGGGATGGAAACAAAGACCAAAAATGCCATATATAAAAAAATATAAAGAAATATATATATATATATATATATATATATATATATATATATATATATAAATAAAACATCACCTATTAAGCTGGATAAATGTGCCTCAAGAAGCATGATTATTCACGCCTAACGGTGGTAAAGGAAATAAATAATCCCCTTTAGTTTTGTGGCCTTTTTTACTCGAGACCTTAAACCCGAGGGATGTTTTCTCATCTGGTGCCCTAAGACCGTCTGGTTTGGGAGTCATCGGTTAAAGGCTCGCTACAAGGGTAAACTAGAAAGCCTAAACTAAGGGAAGAAAAAAAACAGAAATATATATATATATAAATAAATAAATGGCTTAATGGTTGGAGTTGAAATCCCAGGAATTTTCACTGAGCACGGTGTGCATACTATCTAGGTTTTATGAAAGATAAAGTATTCAATCCAATTTTGAATTCTTACCTTAATTGAAAACAAGATCTTGCATGGAGACTAAGTTTAAGGAAGAATGATTATAGGTGGACTTATGACCTAGGATCACTTATATTTTGCAAAAATAGTTCGTAAACATGTCTCTTGTTCAAAATGCGTTTTCAAAACACTAACATTTGTCTTCTTTCTTTATGGATTTTGTGGGTGTAATCCGCTGAAAACCCTCAGGAGACAACACTCCTCCTCTAGGGTAACCTAGAGGTTTAACGGCTTGTTGCACATGCTCAGTGCAATCGCGTCACCTGCGAAAGTGGTGTAATAAAATTGGTAGTTAGGATTTTCTTTTTTTTTCTTTGTTTTGCTCGGGACGAGCAAAAGAATAAGTGTGGGGGTGTGATTGATACACAATATTGCATATTTTACCACATAATCCCCATGCATATTGCAAATAAATATATGATTTTTACTCATCTTCTCTATATATTTGCAGGTTCACACTCTAATGGAGAGATAGCCCAATAATCACTTAATTAGCAATAATTAAAGGGATTAAATCCAAGATTAAGATAAAGCCCAAATTTGAAATCAGAATCCAGAGAGATCCGCGTAACAACTGAAGATTCCAGAAGGCCACGTGGATAACAACTTCATAACAAATTCGTAACAGAAAGCGGAGATCCAACGGCCCAGATTGAGCCGCAGAAAACCCAATCCTGGCCGCAGATCTGCGGCAGATCTGGGCCTCTGAGCCCCAGATTTCTGCCACCTGTTCGTCTTCTGGAGAGTTCTCTCTGAGCCTATAAATACTGCACCTGGACCTGCGAGCAAAGACTGATCAGAGAAGAGAGAGAGATTAGTGTAAAGCTTTGTATTTTTATTAGTTTTTCTCTAGGATTTTTGTAGCTCTCTATGATCTTCTTCTCCCTAGAAATTCTGTAAAGAGAGAGATTGTAAGAGAGAGAAAGCTTGTGTATATCAAGGAGTGACACTTTGTGAAGCAAGGATTGATCCATTCTCTTCTCTCTACTCTTGCATTTTCTAGTGTACTTGTTTTCTTTACTTGCTTTCTTTATTTCTTTCTTTACTTTCTTGCAGTTTTAATTCATGTTTTGCTTTTCTTTTGTAATGGCTTGTAGCTAATTTTTCTACCATGTACTAGCTAACCACTAACCTTGCTAACTACTAACTCATGGGTGATTGCTATCTTTAATCTTGCAAGTGTATGATCTTCTCTTCTCCGATGGGTTTCTTTCATTGCTTGGCAAGTATCTTGTTGTAATTCTCCATATGATTCATGTGTGCCTCATTTAGAGCCTTGTCTTTGAACAAGTGCCTTGATGGAACATGGAGATGGATCACCAATATGCTATTTGATGTACAACTTCTTTAAGTCCATTATTGAATGTTGTATGTTCTTCATTTGCATCCCTTGAGTGTAGCTCTTTTGATTCCATTATTGAAAGTCTAACTTGTAGGCCTATGACATCTATGGAGGCTACAAGACAAGTCCAAGAATGAGCTCCCGTCATCCAAGTGGGAAGGTAATTAGACCAACACGCAAGACAAATCTATGCCGATGAATTAACATGAGGCACGCATTCACTATCACGGAGTTTAGTAAGTCTTTAGCAAGGTAGTAAGGTTAGCTAGTCATGGTTTTCTTTTATTCAAAGTCTTTTTAAAGTTTTCTTCTTTTAGTGTTAATACCAAATCTACTCTTGATTTCTTTCCCAACTATTTCCATCATGAACATATCCATCCATTCTTTATTTTCTTTTTCATTTGATTCTTTATTCTTTTAAGCGTAGAAGAATTTTCGTTTTACTTTCTTCACTACGGACCGTAACGCTTCCATCGCTAGCTCTCCCTGAGAATCGACTCGGTATAGCTCTATGCTATAACGGAGATGAGAAAGGGTACATCAATAATCATCTTTCATACATTTGTGGAGTGATCTAAGCACGAGAGGTTGTTTCTAAACCTTAACTCTCTTTCATTTGAATATACATTGTGTGCTAACAATACTTTCTTCCTCCACATTTACATACACCTTTCCCGTCTAATCAGGTTCTATTGGCCCACTTTGTTCAAAAATGTCTTTAAGGTTTGCAAGACGTACCCTAGATGCCAAATGGTAGGAACGATCTCAAAACGGAACACCCAATTCTAGAAATAGAACTCTTTCATGTTTAGGACATCGACTTTATGGGTCCACTTCATAATTCATTTGGAAACCAATACATATTGGTTGTTGTGGATTATGTGTCCAAATGAATAGAAGCCATTCCTAGCAAAACTAATGAGAACAAAGTTGTTATCAAGTTTTTAAAAGAGAACATCTTCTCACGCTTCGGAACACCACGTGCTATCATCAGTGATAATGACACTTACTTTTGTAATAAATCCTTCAGAGGTCTTAGTGAAAGTATGCCATACCTTATAAATTGTCCACACTATATCATTCTCAGACTAGTAGGCAGGTAGAGGTCTCCAATAGACAAATTAAGCCTATTTTAGAGAAGACTGTGAATTAAAACAAGAAAGACTGGTCCACCAAACTAGTAGATACCTTATGAGCCTACAGGCTCACTTTCAAGATAATTTTAGGGATGTCTCCATATAGGTTAATCATTGGAATGGCTTGCAACCAGCCTACGGAGTTAAGACATTGAGCTTTATGGGCCATCAAGCAGCTAAACTTTGATTTAAACATGGCTAATGACTTTTGAAAATTGTAAATTCTTGAACTTGAGGAGTTTAGAAACGAGGCCTATAAGAACGTTAAAATAACAAAAAGCAGGATTAAGGTTTTTCATGGTAAGTTTATCTGAGAAAAACTTGTCCCCGGATAAAAAGTCTTACTCCATAATTCTAGTTTTCATCTTTTTTTAGGGAAGTTGAAATCGAGATAGACTAGGCAATTCATTGTAAAGACCGTGTTTTCACACGGTGATATAAAGATCAGTGACACCAAAATTGGGAATGATTTTAAGGTAAATGTCAACGCCTTAAACCTTTCTTAGAATCGATGCCGGCAAATGAAATAGCGATAGGTTTTTTCAACCCAATGTATCAGTAACTTTACCTCATTTATATTTCATTTCATGCATCTATTCATTTCTTTCATACATTGAGGACAATGCGTGAGATAGGTGTGGGGGAGGGGTTCTAATATGACCAACATAACTTAAAAAAAAGATAAGAAAATAAAAAAATTTGGATATAAAAAATTTTTTGGAAAAAGAATAATATTTTAAGATATTTTTTTGTAAGAAATTAAGTCAATTTAAGGAATAAGAGAATCATAATTCAAATTTCTTATACTTGATCAAAATAAGATTATTTGTTTGATTATCTAGGGTTAGAAAGAAATTTAAAAAAGTAATTTAGTCCTGATCTTTACCTTGATGAAATATGCACACTTTATACACTTACACGCTTAGGGTTAAAAAACAAATATTTGTATGCCTTATAGAAAAGAAAAGAAAAGACAATAAATATATTTGAAAAATAAAGAAATTTAATTATTGATTAGCTAGGTGCTTTGGCCTAAGGAAGCCTTGGTATTTATGTAAAAGATGATTAGATAAGTTTGAATATATATATATATATATATATATATATATATATATATATATATATAAATCCTCTGATTAATCTTGGTATTTCTGCCTCGTAAAGCATAAGTATTTACGCCTAAAAGTAGTAAATCTTATAAATAAAAAATTTTAGTTTCGTGGCCTTGTTTGCTCGAGTCCTTAAGTCCTTGGAGTGTTTCCTCACCTGGTGCCCTAAGACCATCCGGTTTAGATGTCATCGACTAAAGGCTCAGTGCATGGGCAGATTAGAAAGCCTAATAGAACTAAGGAATAATACCATCAAAAATATAAAAAAATAAGTAAGGTATAAGAGTTTAAGTTAAAGAATCCCTAGTCAAAATTTCATGGTCACTAAGGTGCATATGATTTAGGGTAAAAAAGTAGACTAGATGAGAAATACAAATTTGAGTCCTTACCTTGATTGATAACAAGTTTTTGAATAGAGATTAAGTGTAGGAATGAAAAATTATATTTTCCTATAACTTATAAATTACTTAAACTCTTATAATAATACTTCAAATGTTTTTCTCTCCTTTGAAAAATGTTTTCCAAAAATACTAATACTTTTCTCTTTCTTTACGGATTTTGTGAGTGTAATCAACTGATATCCCTGACGAGACAAAACTCGTCCTCTAAGGGCAGCCTAAAGGTTTAATGGCTTGTTGCACATGCTTAGTGCAATCATGTTTCCTATGAAAATGGATAGTTAGTTTTGTTTTGCTTGAAGACGAGCAAAATATATGTATGGGGGTGTGATCAGCCACTGATATTGTATAATTGTAGTTATATTTCCCATGTCAATATTATAATAAACTTAATTTTTAATTATCTTTTTTCTAATAATGTGAAGGCCTATTACCAAGGGAGAAGGGAGAGAAAAGAGGCCCAAAGCCCATCTAAATTCTGATTTAATTCAGAATTAATTCAAACTTGTGCAAATCAGCCAAATCAAGGAAGATAAGACAAATTAAAAATCATTTAAACTTTGATTTTCATAAGATCCAGTAAGTTAATTGAAGATCAATAAAGAATCATCAAAATTAGAAGAGTAAACGAAAAAAATCTAACTTGCTAAAAGAAAAAGGAGTCAATGGGCGAGATCTTCCCCGTGGTTGTGGCTAGTTGGCCTCATCCAGGCCGCGGATCCACGAACATGTTGTGAGATAAGGGGGAGAGTTTGCTCCCCCTACCTGATCACTTCTCTCCCCTCTAGTTTTTCCCTATAAATACCAGAAATTTCGTGAAGAAAAAAAACGAAAAATAGGATCTAAAATTTTCATTCTTAAGGCTAAGATTTATGTTAGATAGTTGCTATTCATTTGTAATTTCATTTGTTGTTCTAGTCTAGTCCAGCCATAAGTGAGAGAGAAAGAGTGATTGTATTCTGAAGTTGAAGTGACAACAATAAAAATTCAGGATCTCACTGTTCTCCAAACTATCTGGTATGTTACATTTATTTTATATGCTTTGTTCTACATCGATCATGAGTAGCTAAAGCACTTTTTTATGGGCTCGCTGATCTATCTCTTCTACCACTCTTCTCTTGATTGATTTTCATGAAAGCAACCCACTTGAGTCATTGGTATGTCTATGTCAATCTCTGTTCTTGAAGGCACATGAGGATGGTTGTTAAACCTTAAACATTTATTTCAAAAACACATATATTTATTAATCGGTTTTCCATACTTGCTACCTCACTTGATGGTTTAACATTCTATTTTTAAAAATATTGTGTAAAGAAAAGTTTTCAGTTTTAAAACAAAACTATCTTATTTATTTTACTTGAACACTAAAAGGAGACTTTGTATTCTACATATGACTAAAGTGAGGCATTAAAGCTTTCTTGAGGAAGGTAAGTATGTGAGTTGAGGATTAGCGAGATCGGATCTTTTCCATCATTAGAAACACAACCAAACAACATCTTCAAGCTTCTTAAAAATCATCTTCTCTAAAACCATTTCTGAATTTTCAAGTTTTTTTTAAAATCACTTCTCTACTCTCCATCATCTTATTCATCTAAAAAAATACCAACACTAAAACTTTTTTTTCCCACAACACTGAAATGTTTGCCTTGCATCTCTCCTCATGGACACAACCTGTTAGCCCTAAGCTATACGGGACTATAATTTCTACAATCTGTAAACCTTGTTATCATTTTATCAGTAGAATCACTTTCATTCATGCAAAAATTTTCATATTGAGAACATAAAAAAATTTATTTTAGCTCTTTTGACCTGTGAAGTTCCCTCATGCGTGACAAGCAAGTATGACCAAATCTAATGTGCGGTTTTGCGACGGATAACTCAAGATATATCATCATCATTTAAAGCTTGTAAAAGTGCATAGGGTGTTGGCCCAAAGGCCCATCACTCTAGTTTTGATGATGATTAACTCATGTAGTTATACTACTAATGATCTTATATTTATATAGTTTCAGATATACTATCAATATCATAGTAGGTGCTTAGCTTCAACAAAGGAGTTTGGGAGCTAACACATGCATATTCAAGAGTTCACGTGTCAAGATCACATCTAGCAATCAGATGGAGTCATGCTCTTTGGATCATGTTTGGATCGAGTCGACTTGGAGGAGTAGTTCTACAAGAAGACTTCGGTTTGTATTTAGTTTAGTTGTGTTTAGATCTTGTGCAAGATAGACTAGTGTTGATATGTTCAAGTTCACACATACACAAAAGTTCAATACGTTTGGTTTTTGATTTAACCGGGTTTTGGATTTCAAGTTCACATATATAGATTTTCATGAATAGATAGAATTAAAATAAGTTTACATGGTTTAATGTATATTGGATTTCATCTATATGTGTGTGTGCGCGCGCGCTTCAGATATTTGAAAAAAACTTATTTTGATGATCCTATTCATGTGTTTAGAGTTTTGTAATTAACAAAACTTATTTTTAGATTTCATGTCAAAATATAGATATATATTTTTACAAGTGTATTGGATTCTATACATGCACAATATACTTCAAATGTGTTTTAATATCATGTTTTTGTATTTATACAAGTTTTGTAGAAAACGGTTTTTCTTTTCAAAATTCAAGTTTTGAAAAATACGGCTTTTGTTTAAGGCCAAATATTTTATATCACTAAAATAGTTCAAATAGATTGTAATATGTGTTGATTTTTTGTCATACATATTTGTTCTTCAATATTTAACTAGAACTTATTTTTTGAGGAATTTATGAGAATTTATGGGATTTTATTGGAATTTATGAGAACCTGCTGGCGGTTGACTGGATGGTTGATCGAACCAGAGGTCGGTCGACCGGATCCGTCGACCGATGTGCACGAAGATGTGCACAAGGCTAGCCTAGAAGGCCGGTCGACTGGGCGGTCAACCGACTATAACTAACCAGCTCTCGGGTAGTGCCGGTCGACCGGAGCTCCAACGATCAGAAATATGACCATTGGACGGTTGACCGGCCGGTCGACCGGAAGGTCAAAACTGACCTTTTCATGCTACCAACGGCTAGTTTTTTTAGAGGCTATAAATAGGGCTTCTCTTGGGCTATTTTTGATAAGGTTTCTAGAGAGCTTTTCTTCCCATCTTTCAAGCATTTTGCAGCAAGTCTGAGAAGAGTTTTTGAGCATTAAAGTTTTATTTTTATTTGTTTTAAAGTATTGAAAAAATCAAAGAAAAGAGAGTCTTTGGGGAATTGGTTTTGATCTTTATTTCAATATCTATCTTGTGCTTTTTCTAAGTGTTTTTTCTTTGTTATTTTTCTTTCCAAACAATTTGTTTTCTCATACTTGAGCTATCATATCTAATCCTATCTATAAGATCTTATTTTTGTGAGAAAAACTATTTGTAGTCTATTGTGATCACCAAGTGTTGTTTGTGGTCTATTGTGATTACCAAGATTGTAATCTCTTCTTTGCTTTGGGTTTGTGTTCATCCCTCTTATGTAGAGGTGATTGTGGTTGTGGTTTGGTTTTGTGCCGATTCCTCTTGTGTAGAGGTGATAGAGTTTTAGCTTTGTGCCTATCCCTCTTGTGTAGAGGCGATTGTGGTTTGGCTTTGTGCACTGTCCCTCTTGTATAGAGGTGATTGTGTTTTGGCTTTATTCCTAGCCCTCTTGTGTAGAGGTGGTTGTGTTGGAGAGAGTTGTTGTATACTCCAAGTTTGTAATTTCAAATTCTCGGTGGAGGTTCCTGATTAGTCTCTAAAACTGCATATTTCATACCACATCTTCATATTAATTTCATATTAAATTCTAGTAATAAACACCTCTCTTGGATGTTTCTAGGTCCATGGTATGCAATGAAGAAGAAGACCCTAAATAACCATTTAATAGGTGATTAAAGGCCTATAATCTAGCCATTGACTTTGGAGAGCTGATTTGTTAAAACTAGGGGCCCAAAACTAGAAACCGGGGACTGCATCTGACAGGGGATAGACGGGATAGCGCGCGGCCTGAAGCGCCACGTGCGCGGCTCTAGAAGAGCCGTGGAAAAACGGATAGGCATACGGGCGCAGCCACTCCCGTACTTTGGTTCAGGGTTTGCTCCCTGGCCCTCCTTTTCTCTTGTGCCTATATATACCCCCTTGGGGTTCTGTATTGGAGATATGCAATATTTTAGGGTAGTTTCTTCTCCTTGTTGTAGTTTAGGGTAGTTTAGATTAGTGTTGTTCTTCTTCCTCCTTTGTATTTTTCATTTCTTTTAGATCTTGTAATAGGAGAGACAGTGGTACATGGTGAGGAAGAAAGAGTACTTGTAATAGAAGGTGACAATCTATGAAAAGTGCTCTCTTAACTTATCTTTGTTTTCTTCTCTAGCTAATTTCCTCTCATGGCAACTAACTACTAGCCACTAACTAGTTTAACTTCTTATTTGATAATCCCCATGAATCTAATAGCCTCTACTTGGCCTTGCTCTTACAAAAGCCATTGATGGCTCATGATGATGGATCTAACACTCTAACATCTAAATCTCTAACAAGCTAATGTTATTTTATTTCATGCTTTCTCTTATTAGATTTTGATGATTTAAGTGTAGCTTGCACTTGTTGGTTGAATTTGGATGTGAAAGTTAACATGAGTGTCATGCTTTGTAACGCTCATGAACCAAGGAGTAGTGATGGCCAATGATACATGCGAGGCAACTATCACTAAGAGGTTAGCATGTTGGTAGAGTCATTAATAGTTAATAACCATGTGTTTTCTTTTCTTTTTATCACTTTGCGTTAGAAATATACCAAAAACCACAAATTCCATTTCTTCTATGTTTCCCACTTCTTCGTGTTTCACCGTACTTCTCTTTTCTTTCATTCTTTTCTTTTCTTTTTATTCTTTAAAATATTGAAGAACTTTTAACACGCACGTGAACAACCGGTAAAGCTTCTATCGCCTCCGTCCTTGTGGATTCGACTCGTTTTAGCCCCTATGCTATAACGGAAGTATCGAGGAAGCCAAAGCACACATTTTAAATATCAATTTCAAAACATACAATTTTTGTGCGCGGTTTTCCCCTGATCAAATTTTGGCGCCGTTGCTAGGGCTGGGAACGATTTGATTTCACATTTTTGTTAACTTTTCTTCTTTATTTTTGGTGTGCAGTTTAAAGCTTTAGCATTGCAGAAGTCCACACTTTCTCTTCTGTGGTTGGGTAAATTCCTGTATATTTTATATACTCTGCTGCTAATTTTTGTTTATATTATTTGTACACTGTAAATAATTTTAAGAATGAAAATACGAAAATTAGATGCTTTAAAACGGTTTAGACATTTGCATCTAGGCACGTGTCAATTTTCATTCCAATAAACTGTTTTTTATTCTTGTGTTGTTGTGATATTGATAAGAGGTGTACAAATGGCATTGCATATAGTATAGGATAAACGCGTGGGTGATTTAGCTCTCTTTGTGTGTTCATTCTTATCTATATTGCACACTTACACAAATTGAACTTAAGGGCAAAACCCAATACAACATAAGGTGGGGAAGTCATTACCCTCACTTAGCCCAAAAAATCACCTCCCCACTCACATAACCCAAGCCTAAATAAAATTTGCTAGACGTTGGCCCTTAGGGACATCTCGGGCACAATTAGGAGATTGACCTAAGGGGAAAGTTGTTAGAAGTTGACTCTTGTCAAATCGGTGTTTAAGGATGGGGATTGAGAGGCAAAACCTCGAAGAACAGTGGTTTGGCATAATTAGGCCCGTTGCTCTGGCACGGATACCTCCCACTGATCTTGCCCCTACCTGGCTGATTAACTAGTGGTCAGATTCTGACAGTGTACCCCCCGTGGACAGTCTAACCTATTAGGAATAGTTTAGGTCTAAGTCAACCCTAGCATAGGCATGTTTTCTTTTTCTTTTTCTTTATTTTTTTTTGTTTATTTGTTTGTTTTTCTTTCTTGTCAATTGTGATATGGATTTCAATAACAACAATTATTTCAAGTATAATATGAATCCATATTTCACCTTGACCTCATATGACACGGATAACTCCAACCCGGCTATATATAACATGAACCAACCATATATGCCGAGTTGAGATTATCCGACTCAATATGACCATATCCCTAATCATATGACTATAATTTTCAAAATGACTTCCACTCTTCACAGAGATCATGGGGATTCACCTCCCCCGAGTCAAATTTTAGCCACCTTGTCCACAATTTTTATTCCCCGATTAGGATTCATATCCTCCTTTTCCTGTTCCATCAACTGAAGATAAATCCAATTTAGAAAGGAGTATGGAAGCCATTCTTAAGTCCCAACAACAAATTTTACTCAATTCACTATCCTTCCCAAATCAAACTCCATATACTTCTTTTCTAGAATATCCAATTGAGGAAGAATCTGAGCTAAAAAAGCGTTTAAAAGTCTTTTTGTGAAAAATTGCAACGATTTCAAAATATGTTGGACTTATCATCTCAGCCAAATTTTCAAGAGTCCTACTCACCTTTTTCAGTCTCACCGATTCAAAATTAACAACCATCAATACTGGACTTGAGTACGGAACCCTTGCGTCAGTCTGAGCAGCAATCACAAAATCTGATGGACTCACAATTTTACCACAATTTTTAAAATCAACTTTCATACTTACTTTTTCAAGAAGAACCAAGTGCAAAGAGTATGGAAGACATGATTCCGAATCCAAATTCTGTCACACGGCCTATCAGTAGGTTAGACTCACTTATAAGCAAATTGATCAATGAGAGCGAGGAAAGTCTTTCTTGTCAACCTTTGACCGATCCTTATATCCCTAACTCTACTGATTGGACTAATGAGTCATGTCATTTTGAGAATCCAGATTCAATTTTAGAGCACACATTTGAACTTAACCAAACTCCAAGTTATGAGTCACTTAGACATCCTGGCAAGTTATCCCTTTCCTGAAGTTGAAATCGAACCTGAATGTGATTCTAAACCTCATGTTAGTTATTCCATTTCAATTTTTGATTCAATAATGACTCCAGTATCTTTACTAGATTCTTTTCTACTCTGGAGTCAACATTGAATCCTGTACTAGTACACCGTAAAATTGAATCACTAATATATCATGATCATACTTCATTGATGGGGAAAGCGTGTGAACATCAATTCTTTAGTTTGGACCCTATTTTTGAACGAATTTTGACCTCATAATTGACTCTCAACTTGATCTGAGTCAAATTCTCGAGTCGGTATCAGTTTTTATTCCTGTTCCATTTGAGTCCAAATTAATCATCTTAAAAAATCACACTTCATTGTTGGACAAGAATGTTAAAGTAAATGACTTAGTAATTATTTTTGAAAATTGGAAATTAGATGGGGCTAATTTTTTCAATAAGACCATTCATTCAATCATTCTTTTACTGTGTCGTATTAGAGAGGTCATTGTTGGGTTCCTTCAAGATCTGCATTATCTTGGTTGGGTAGCAACGCTTGGCCCAATCAGACCACCACCGAAGCAACCACCATGAGGTAATTTTTCTTCCCTTCTCATTTATTTCATGTATATACACATTCACGATGCATTGAGGGTAATGCATGAGATAAATGTAGGGGAGGGTTTACTAACATAGGTAGTTTTACATTTTCTTTCTTTTACACTTCTTCTTAGGAAATTTTTAAAATTTTTTTTTGTATAAAAACTCTTTTCTTTTCTTTTTACAAAACTTTTTGAAACAAGATAAATAGTTTTGATTTATTTTTAAGAAAACTAAGATTATCTTAGGAATTAGGAAGGCCTAAAATTATGAATTTTTAAACGAAGTCAAAATAATAGATCTTATTTAAATTTTAGGATAAGAAAGTAAGATTGGAAAGATAATTTGATCTTAAATTTTTTATCTTAGATTTATGCACTTCACACTTACATAATTTTTGGGATTGAAATAAAGACTGATAATGCCATAAAAAATATATATATAAATAAAAAAGACGATTATAATAAAAATCACTTATTGAAGCTGGGTAATTATGCCTCAGGAAGCATGATTATTCACGCCTAAAAAGATGGACAAAATCAAAATAATCCCCTTTAGTTTTGTGGCCTTGTTTACTCGAGTCCTTAAGTTCGAGGGATTTTTTCTCATCTTGTGCCCTAAGATCATCTGGTTTAGGAGTCATCGGCTAAAGGCTCACTATCTGGGCAATTAAGAAAGCCTAAGAAAACTAAGGGAAGAAATATATATATATATATATACACATACAAATCAATGGCATGAAGTTAGAGTCGATATCTCAAAAATCTTCACAGTTCACAAAGTACATATTTTCTAAGAGTTTTATGAAAGATCAAAGAGTTAATTCAATTTTAAGTTCTTACATTTAATTTATAACAAGATTTTACATTTTAACTTAGTTTAAGAAAGAATAATTTCTGCTTAACCTATGACCTTGGATCACTTATATTTTCGCAAAAATACTTCAACACTTTTCTCTATTTCAAAAATTCGTTTTCAAAATACTAACATTTGATTTCTTTCATTATGGATTTTGTGGGTGTAATCCGCTGAGAACCCTCAGGAGACAAAACTCCTCCTCCTGGGGAAACCTAGAGATTTAACGGCTTGTTGCACATGCTCAGTGCAATCGCGTCACCTGCGAAAGTGGTATAATAATTCCTTTAGTTTTTTGTTTTGGTCGGAACGAACAAAAGATAAGTGTGAGAGTGTGATTAGTCTCTAAAACTGCATATTTCTTACCACATCCTCATATTTATTTCAAATTAAATTCTGCTAATAAATAGCTCTCTTGCGTGTTTCTAGGTTCATGGTGTGCAATGAAGAAGAAGTCCCTAAATCACTACTTAAAGGGTGATTAAAGGCCTATAATATAGCCATTGACTTTAGAGAGCTGATTCATCAAAACCAGGAGCCCAAAATCAGAAACCGGGGACTGCATCTGACAAGGGACAAATGGGACAACGCGCGGCCCGAAGCACCACCGCGACTCTTCAAGAGTCATGAAACGCGGCTAGGGCCATGCTTTCGCAGCCGTACGACCGCGACCTCGCCCATACTTTAGGCCATGTTTGCCCCTGGCCCCCCTTTTCCCTGATTCCTATATATACCCCCCTGGGGTTCTATATTGGAGATATGCAATGTTTTAGGGTAGTTTCTTCTCCTTATTATAATTTAGGGTAGTTTAGTTTAGTGTTCTTCTTCTTCTCCTTTGTATTTTCTATTTATTTTTGATCTTATAATAGGAGAGAGAGTGGTACATGGTGAGGTAGCAAGAGTGCTTGTAATAGAAGGTGACAATCTATGAAAGGTGCTCTCTTAACTTATCTTTATTTTTTTCTCTAACTCCTTTTACTGTTGGCCCAAAGGCCTATCACTCTAGTTTTGATGATGATCAACTCATGTAGTTATGGTACTAATGATCTTGTGTTTAATTAGTTTCAGATTTGTGATCAAGATCTTAGTAGGTGTGTAGCTTCAACAAAAGACTTAAAGTTAAGTTTTGGAGCTAGCACTGGTTTTGATTCAAGAGCTTGTACATCAAGACCACATCAAGTACTCAAGAGGAGTCTAGCTCTTTGGATCAAGTTTGAACCAAGTCAAGAAGATGAGAAGACTTCAAGTGAAGGCCTTCAAGATCAAGACTTGTGTCTAGGTTTGTTTTTATAAGATTTTGTTTTTAGATAAAATGTAAAGGATAGAATAGTTGGTGGATTGCTCAAGTATATCTTACACACACACACTCTTGATTTATATGTGTTTTCATAAAAGAATTTATACTTTAGAAAAATACAAAAGAATTTTCATTTTGAAAAATACCGGTTTGGTTTTTGGAATTCAAGTATATATGTTTTAACCAAAACCATATTTAGTGCTTAATGTCAAAAACATAGATATTTCACCATGTATGTGTAGTGGATCATATCCATACACTCTATTCTTCAAAAGAGTTTAAAATATCTTGTTTTTGTAATTAGAGAAGTTTTGGAAAAATAAGTTTGGAAAAACTAATTTTGGAAAAATACAGTTTTTGTTTTAGCCAAAATTTCTAAGTTACAAAAATAGTTCAAAATTCTTGTAACATGTTTTGATTTTGCTCAAACATGTTTGTATATCAAAGTTTAATACTGAAACTATTTTTGTAGATTTTTCATAATTTTATGGGATTTTATTTTAGCCAAAAAGTCAACCTTTTCAATCCCTAATTTGACCTGACCTGGCTTCTGTCGGTTGACTGGACCGGTCGACCGAGCTTGAAGTCAGTCGACCGAGTCGGTCGACCGACGTGCACAGAACGTGCACGCCAGGACTGCTGGAGGGCTGGTCGACCGACCCGGTCGACCGCGGAGAGCTTCTGCTCTCTGGAAAGCCCCGGTCGACCGGGCCGGTCAACCGACAGAGAAGTCTGTTCTCTGTTCCAGGCAGCGGTCGACCGGGCCGGTCGACCGACTCCCCAACGGTTAGAAATCTGACCGTTGGCTGTCGACCGGGCGGTCGACCGACAGGTCAATCTGGCTCCCAACGGCTAGTTTTTCTAGCCTTATAAATTGGGGCTTTGGGGTGCTGTTTTATACAAGTTTTAGAAGAAGTTTTTGGGCTAGTTTTTCCTACTCATTTTAGTGGTTATATCCACAAGTTTTAGAGCCAACATTTCCAAATCAAAAGAGAGTTTATCAAGAGTGTTTCAAAAGAGATTTTCTTATGTTTTTCACCATAGATTCAATCCTTGTTTTCTCGCACAACACATGAGCTATCCATTGCTATATCTACCTATAGGGATATTTGTCGTGAAAGGATTTTAGGTGATCAAAGTGTTGTGATCACCAAAGTTCATCTTTGTACTTTGAGGAGGCGGACTTGCGGGTTCGCGGTGTTTCGAGTTCGTGTGTGAACTCGGTGTTTGAGGTGCGGCCTCGGCGAGCTAGTGGGCATGCGGTGTGTACGGGACTAGAGAGTCCAAGGAGTTCAAGTGTGAACTCGCCTTGTAGGTGTTGTGGCACCGAGTGATCCGGTGGGATCGATTTTAGTGAAAATCCTTCATAGTGTTGAAGGCGGGGACGTAGAGCAAATGTGCTCGAACCTCGAAACAAATCTCTCGTGTTTACGATTGCTTACTGATTAGTAGTAAAAAATGCATAATTGTCATCATATTTACCATCACATTTGCACATTTATTCATATTATAATGCACATTTATTAATATTTTGTTATTTAATGTGTGCAGGCCTCGAATTATTATTTTAATAATAAATAAAGCCTAAAAGAGCCTAAAAGCCCAGATCCAAGCCCATGTTTGAAGCCCAGGTGCAAAAGCGCAATTACAAGAAGTCAAAATGCAAATACAAGGGCTAAAAGTTGCAATTATCAAAGATAAGGGAAGGATAGACTTCTATCCAACCCTAAATACTTGCAGGATGAGGATAAAAGCCCAAGATAAGAAGGAAATTCGTGGATAGAAGATTTGGGATATTTGAGATCAAGGTAACTTGATTACTAAGTTATCTCGAAAAATCCAGAATAAAGAGCCAGGATGAAGCTTCCAGAAGCAGGCGCCCAAATGGATGGACCAGAAGAAGACACGCGCCAAAGCGCGTGGCCAGATTCCACAGAAATGCCGCAAAATTGCGGCAAAGACTAGGTTTTTGCGGCATTTTGGATGAAGTTGACTACCAACTTTCGTGTGCGATCTTATCCGGGACTCTATCACCTTCTGCACTATAAATATCCCTGCAGGCGCAGCAGAGAGGGCATCCAGAGACGTATTAGGGTTTTCTTTTAGCCATTTTCTTTAAATTTCTGCAAGATTGTAACTTTCATTTCATGTACGTTGTGGAGAAGAAGGAGCTTTGTAATTGGAGGATTATTCTGCAATAAAGGTTACCTTTTTCCCATTTAATTTTCTGTATTTAGTTTTATTTTATTTCTGTGATCTCTCTGGTTTGGTTTCTAATCATCGATCTTCTGATTTGTTTTCTTTCTTTCTTTCTCTAATCTCTCTTATTAAACAATAAAAAAAAATATAAATTGAAAAGATAAAAAAAATGATGATGAACTAATTCTCTCTAGTGGTTTGTTGAAATTCTTGAAGCAACCCTAGAGCAGTTAAGCCTTGATCAGATTGATGACCATCTCTAGAAACCCTAGGTTTAATAACAACTTTTCTTGAAGATTAAACAAGATAACTAAGATTCTTAATCTAGGATGCATATTAAAAAGACTATTCATGACTTCAAACTTAAGAACTAGGACAGCATAAATTTAAGATTCATCTTCTATTAAGCTATACCTAGAAGTTAGGATGAATCATAGTTTGGCTTTTAAATAATGTAACTTAGTTAGAATCTGGTATTGGTTTTTCTTACTTGAATTATTCTTAATAACCTAGGGTGAATTACATACATCTCAAGATGAAGATCAATCTCCTTAACTTGCAATAGGGTTGTGGTAGAAAATCAGCAAAACCACGTCTTTCATATCATATATTCTCAAATCTAATCTCTTTTCTCCTATTTTTGAAGATACAGAGGAATCGAGTCGAAAAGCTTGCATCGCATCCTTCCCTGAGGATCACGACCCGCTTGAGCCCTTTGCTACAGCGGATAGCATTGAGAACAAAAGAATTCTAAACTTTATTTCTCTCATTCACAAATTCTTTAAAATCTCAATCAAATTTTTTGTTCTCAATGCTATGAAATTAAAATTTGATTGAGATTTTAAAGAATTTGTGAATGAGAGAAATAAAGTTTAGAATTCTTTTGTTCTCAATGCTATCCGCTGTAGCAAAGGGCTCAAGCGGGTCGTGATCCTCAGGGAAGGATGCGATGCAAGCTTTTCGACTCGATTCCTCTGTATCTTCAAAAATAGGAGAAAAGAGATTAGATTTGAGAATAAATGATATGAAAGACGTGGTTTTGCTGATTTTCTACCACAACCCTATTGCAAGTTAAGGAGATTGATCTTCATCTTGAGATGTATGTAATTCACCCTAGGTTATTAAGAATAATTCAAGTAAGAAAAACCAATACCAGATTCTAACTAAGTTACATTATTTAAAAGCCAAACTATGATTCATCCTAACTTCTAGGTACAGCTTAATAGAAGATGAATCTTAAATTTATGCTGTCCGAGTTCTTAAGTTTGAAGTCATGAATAGTCTTTTTAATATGCATCCTAGATTAAGAATCTTAGTTATCTTGTTTAATCTTCAAGAAAAGTTGTTATTAAACCTAGGGTTTCTAGAGATGGTCATCAATCTGATCAAGGCTTAACTGCTCTAGGGTTGCTCAAGAATTTCAACAAACCACTAGAGAGAATTAGTTCATCATCATTTTTTTATCTTTTCAATTTATATTTTTTTTTATTGTTTAATAAGAGAGATTAGAGAAAGAAAGAAAGAAAACAAATCAGAAGATCGATGATTAGAAACCAAACCAGAGAGATCACAGAAATAAAATAAAACTAAATACAGAAAATTAAATGGGAAAAAGGTAACCTTTATTGCAGAATAATCCTCCAATTACAAAGCTCCTTCTTCTCCACAACGTACATGAAATGAAAGTTACAATCTTGCAGAAATTTAAAGAAAATGGCTAAAAGAAAACCCTAATACGTCTCTGGATGCCCTCTCTGCTGCGCCTACAGGGATATTTATAGTGCAGAAGGTGATAGAGTCCCGGATAAGATCGCACACGAAAGTTGGTAGTCAACTTCATCCAAAATGTCGCAAAAACCTGGTCTTTGCCGCAATTTTGCGGCATTTCTGTGGAATCTGGCCACGCGCTTTGGCGCGTGGCTTCTTCTGGTCCATCCATTTGGGCGCCTGCTTCTGGAAGCTTTATCCTGGCTCTTTATTCTGGATTTTTCGAGATAACTTAGTAATCAAGTTACCTTGATCTCAAATATCCCAAATCTTCTATCCACGAATTTCTTTCTTATCTTGGGCTTTTATCCTCATCCTGCAAGTGTTTAGGGTTGGATAGAAGTCTATCCTTCCCTTATCTTTGATATTTGCAACTTTTAGCCCTTGTATTTGCATTTTGACTTCTTGTAATTGCGCTTTTGCACCTGGGCTTCAAACATGGGCTTGGATCTGGGCTTTGGGCTCTTTTAGGCTTTATTTATTATTAAAATAATAATTCGAGGCCTGCACACATTAAATAACAAAATATTAATAAATGTGCATTATAATATGAATAAATGTGCAAATGTGATGGTAAATATGATGACAATTATGCATTTTTTACTACTAATCACTTACCTCTATCTCTTACTCTTGTTTATATCTTGCATACTTTTATTGCTTTCATTATGCTTGATATATATTGTGAGCTTAGTTGTTATATGCTTGGGGATTGTTCGCTAATACTTGTATTCAACCAAGAGAGCCAACGCGGCACCCCAACTCTTATTTAGAGGAATCTTGAGGAGTTAGTCCAGAGTCCTTCATGGGAAATTCAGCTACACTCTTGTGTTATACTTGGTGTTTAGTTTAAATAGTTTTTATTTTCATAATAGTTTTTAATTCTGTATTATTGACCATTAGATTAGCTCATCACCTATTCCCCCTCTAGGTGACTTACATTTACATGTTTAGCTAATTTTCTCTCATGGCAACTAACAACAAAGAATTACAACCACTCGGAGTACATAACTCCCTTACTCAATCTTATATACCAGAGGCAGCACGAAGCTAATTGAGATAACAAGCTTTGGGTAATCAAGTGACCACAAATGCTCTCTTTGCAACTCTTTACAAAACCCTATAGAGTAAAATGTAAATTTGAAACTCAAGGAAGTAAGTGAGAGTGGAAATTAGAAAAAGAGAGACTTTAAGAGCAGAAAAACTCAATTAAAACTTTAAAAATAAACGCACAAAATAAAACATGAAGCTTTTTCTCTTTGAAAGAAAAACTAAATTTTCAATGAAATTTGTTGTTGTAAAATATCAATCCGAATGACCCTTTATATAGGTTTTAGAAAAATAAATTTAGAATAGTTTTATCAGGTTTAAAAGGAAGAAATTGACCTTTGAAATTCAACTTAACACGTTTTAAAAAATATGTTTAAAAATAGCATTCAAAAATTGGCCTTTGCCGCCAATCTGGCAGGTGGCGGTCGACCGGCCATTCAAAAAAAGTATGATCGTTGGCTCTCGGTCGACCGGTCGGTCGATCATGTTTAACTGAGACAAAATAACTTACAGTCAGTCAACAGCCTGGTCGACCACAATAGGGGACCGGTCGACTGAGAATGAGCATAACGTGCACACCTCAATTGCCAGAGGTTCGGTCGACTGTGCGATCGACCGTTCTGGCCTGTAATAGGCACGGTCGACCGCCAAATCGACCGACCTAGGCCAAAAAACTAAGTCAAGATATTTTAGAAGATATAAAAAATTTTCAAATAATTTTTATTTGAATTTTGAAAGATAAAAGACATGCATAGCCATGAGATACAAGTTCTAAACAGAGATAAATTTTTAGAAAAAAATTGAATAAGTATCAAAACTAAACATGTCAAAAACCATACTTTTAAAAATATGCATTTTTGTGTGTGTCTATCTTTGAGCCTCAAATCTATATTCTGCTCTTCAACAAACTAGTTTCTTACAAGGTTCTGATCGACTATAAGAATCTTCAAGCAGGCTTCTTTGATAGTAATGTTTGAGCGACGCTGAGTGCTTTGAGTTACGATCCCATTCTTGAGTACCCTTGAGCCATCAACTCCTTCCTTTAGAGGAATAAACCTGTTAGATCTTCTTGAACCCTGTTGGATCTTTTTAAATCCTAAAACACACTCTTGAACGTAATTAGTACCAAATAACTTCAAATGCTTTATTATCATCAAAACACATAATCAGGGATTGTAACCTTTAGGCCAACAATCTCCCCCTTTTGAGGATGACAACACATATGAGCTATTTAAAAAGAAATCTGGGAAAGAGTTTTGTAAAAGCTTCCCCTCAAGTTATGCTACCTATCATGTACAAGAGATCAGCAAGTTATATGATAAATACTCAAATAGCAATAAATACTCAGAAATACTTTAAATAAATACTCATAAGTACTTCTCCTCCTTTTTTTCTTGCATCAAAAAGGGTAAGGAAAAAAACAACAAAAAATTAATATTTATGTAGATTTTATTAGAAAAAAGCACATGAATCAACAATACAAATACTTAATTCTTCACAAATGAAAGAGAATCTGTTAAAATCAAGCGGTTTAGTAAAAATATCTGCTAGTTGAAATTCAGTTGAAACATAATCAATTTCAATATCACCTTTCTCATTGTGATCTCTAAGAAAGCGATATCGAATTTTTATGTGCTTTGTCTTATGATGTTGATTTACGTTTTTAGTCATATGAATAGTACTAGTTTTATTATACAATATCTAAATATGACAATAATGCAAATTATAGTCAAGGAGAGTATGTTTCATCCAAAGGACTTATGCACAATAAGCCTCAGCCGTAATATAATTCTCCTAGGCAGTTGAGAGGGCTACATAATTTTGTTTCTTGAAAGACCATGAAATAAGGCAATTTCCTAGAAATTGACAAGTTTCACTTGTGCTCTTCCTATCCACTCTATAACCTGCATAGCCAGCATCTGAAAAACTCGTCATGCAAAATTGTCCAGTTTTCGGATACCACAAGCTATTCCAATAGTGCCCTTAAGATATCTAATAATGCGTTTTACCGCAATCAAGTGGGACTCTTTAGGACAAAATTGAAATCTAGCACATAGACATACACTAAACATAATATCTTGCCTACTAGCCGTTAAATATAGTAAACTATCAATCATTCTTCTATAAATTTTAATGTCTACATTTATACCTTATTCATCCTTGTCATGCTTTGTTGTGGTAGCCATGGGAGTTTTGCTCGTCTTTGCCCCTTCAAGTCAAAATTTCTTGTTGAGTTCTTTTGTGTACTTGGCTTGATTTATAAAAAATCTCATCACTCCTTTGCTTGATTTAGAGTCCAAGAAAGTAGTTTAGCTCGCCCATCATAGACATCTCAAACTCATTCTTCTTGCACGATTCAAAATCTTTGCAAAGTTTTTTATTAGTAGATCCAAATATAATATCATCAATATAAATTTGAACAATAATAATATCACTATCTATTTGTTCTATAAACAAAATGGTATCTATTTTACTTTTTACAGAATCATTTGAAATAAGAAATGTTGAAAGTCTCTTATACCAAGCTTTAGGAGTTTTATTTAAACCATATAAAGCTTTGTCTAATTTGAAAACAAAGTCTGGATGTGTAGGATCAACAAAACCGGGGGTTGTTTAACATACACTTCCTCTTTAATAAAATCATTTAGAAATGTGCTTTTGACATTCATTTAAAAAAGTTTGAAATCTTTATAAGAAGCAAAATCAAGTGTAATCCATATGGGTTAAAGAAAGCCATGCTACGGAGCAAAGATTTTCTCAAAATTGATACCTTCAATTTGGGTGTAACCTTAGGCCACTAACCTAGCTTTATTCCTAACAACATTACCCGACTCATCCAACTTGCTCCTAAAAATTCATTTATTACCAATTGTTGGTCTATCATGGGGTCTAGAGACAATATGCCAAACTTTGTTGCGTTCAAATTGATTGAGCTATTCTTACATGGCAAGCAACCAATATGAGTCGCCCTTAGCTTCCATCAAGGATGCTCTTTGGTTCAATATGAAAAATAAAAGCAAAATAGTCACAAAAATTATGGAGTTTTGTGGGAGTAGTTACCCGCTTTGATACATCACCTATGATGAGTTCATTGGGATGACTTGTAGCGAATCTCCATTTTTTTAGAAGTGGTAGTATTGGCGTTACTTCAACCTCTTGAACTTCACCTTGTTCATCAAGCCTTTGCTTATTTTCTGGGATAGGTGAGCCCTTCAAAGTTACTTTCTCCATGTCTTTACCTAAAGAATCAATTTCCGCAACATTCTTAATAAAAACATTAGATTCTTCAAACTTAGCATGCAAAGATTTTTCAATTGTCAAAATAGATTTATTGAAGATTTTATAAGCCTTGCTAGTGTAAGAATAACCAACGAAAATGTTTTCAAAAGCTTTAGCATCAAATTTACCAAGTTATATTTTGTGTTTAAAACAAAATATTGCATCCAAAAACTCTAAAGTAAGAAATATTAGGCTTTCTCAAATAGTAAATTTCAAAAGAACTTCTGAAAGTATTTTTATAAAAATAAACTCTATTTGATATGTAAGATGAAGTGTTTACACCCTCGGCCCATAAATAATGAGGGAGTCTGTATTCACTAACATTATCCTAGCTATTTCTTGAAGAGTACGATTCTTCCTTTTAACGACTCTATTCTGTTGTAGAGTTTTAGGACAAGACAATTCATGCCTAATTCCATTTTCTTAACAAAAAATGGTAAAAGAATGGTTAATGAATTCACCACCTCCATCATTTCTTATGCATAAAATTGAAAAACTTTTTTCTTTTTTAATCCTTTTCGAAAATCATTAAAATATGAAAAAGCTTGATCTTTATGTTCCAAAAACAAAACTCATGTAAAACGAGAAAATTCGTCAACGAAAATAAAAACAATTCGGTTTCCTTTTAAACTCTTGATTTTAGTAGGACCAAACAAATCCATGTGAATTAATTCTAATGGTCTAGATGTTATGATATCCTTGATTGGCTTGAAAGAGAACTTGGTTTGTTTGCCAAGTTAGCACGCATCACAAATGCGATCCTTTTCAAAGGAGTATCATTCACCGATTCCTTAGAGTTAATTCTAGATAGCTAGTCAAAAGATACATGGCCCAATCTTCTATGCCATAACCAAGAATCCTAATTGAAAGCATATAAACATTTAGCGTTGCAATCTAGATTTAACATATCAGTAATATATACATTATTTTTACGAAATCCAGAAAGAATGCAAGCATCGGTCTTACAATCTAAAACATTGCATGAAGAATCATCAAAAATAACTTTGAAATCCCGATCATATAGTTGACTAATACAGAATAGGTTATGTTTGAGTTCATTAACTAAAACAACATTTTCAATCAATGGAGATGAAATAATTTCAATGTTACCTATATCGATAATGTTACCATTTAAGTCATCTCCGAAGTTGACAGTGCCACTTTCTTGATACCTTTATAGGATTGCAAAATTATTGATGTCCCAAGTCATGTGTCTTGAGCAACCGCTATCAAGATATCACTGTTCCCTACGTCTTGGAGCCTTGGTGTGTACCTACATCAAATAATGAAGTTATTAATTTTGGTACCCATATTTCTTGGGTCCTATGAAGTTAGTACTTTGAACCCAAATATAACTTGAAAAACACCTAGGGGGGGGATGAATAGGTGTAAGTGCTAATCTAGTGAACTAAGTGCGCTAAATGCGGAAGCTAATGCAAATTTGCAACACACTTAATACAATCAACAAGTGTAGCCGAATCCCCGTGAAGGGCTCTGGACTAACTCCTCTTGATTCCCCTTGAATGGGTTGAGGTGCTATGTGAAGCTCTTGTTGATTAAGTACAAGTGAGGCACACACAAACAACCAAGCATATACAAGATATAGCAATGTGAATGATGCCAGGCACAACACAAGCAAATAGATATGATATGACAATATGAATTATGATCAACACAAGCAAATATGATATGATGTTATGAATGATGCTTTGCACAATATAAAGAGAGAGAGAGTTGAGAGACAAGTGGATCAAACGCAAAGGCCAAGATATGTTTCGAGGTTCGAGCACCTTGCTCTACATCCCCGCCTACACCACCGTGTAGGATTTCCAATCCACTATAACGTCCACCGAGGGAACCTTCACCGAGAAGGATTTGTTACAACACTAGGAGTACCTAACTCCTCTCTCAAACTACCACCTCACAACCGAGGGGTAAGCCAACAACCAACACCTCTACCGAAGAGGGTTACAACCAAACTCCACCTCACAATAGAGGGAGCAAACCAATCACCCGATCACCTCTACCAAAGAGGGATTCAACAAAAGCAAGGGTGTACAACTTGGAGGCTCAATAACCTCAAACAATCTCTTTTTCTTTTCTCTCCTTCCACAAAACAAATGATCCTAATAGAATAGGATAGGTGATAGCTCAAGTGTGGAAACTAGGTGTTTTTGGAAACAAGCAACAAAGAAAAACTACTTGGGAAATGTCTTGTAAATGATAGAAAATGAAAACCAATACAATCTCCCAAAAACCTAGTTCTCTTTGATTTTCCAAAAACCCAAAACAATAAAGATTGAAAGTTTAAAGCCCAAAAACTCTTTTGAAGACTTGTTTTAAACTCAGGAAAACTGGGAATTTTTCTCTTGTAAGAACCTTGGCCAAAATCCCAAAGAATTGGGGTTTATATAGGCCCATCAGAAAACTAGCCGTTAGGCTGATGTGGCAGCCTGACAGGCTGACAGTCGACCGGCCCGGTCGACCGCCAACGGTCAGAAATGTGACCGTTGGGCAAACACGGTCGACCGGCACGGTCGACCCAAACAAACAGAGAGCACTGCTCTCAGACCCGGTCGACCGTCCGGGTCGACCGTCCCAATGCTGCCAAACGTGCACAGATCTGTGCACGTCGGTCGACCGGCCCGGTCGACCGACTTCACCCCAAGTTGACTAGGTCAGTTTGACTAGTCAACTGGTTGAAGCCTGGAACAGAAATCTGGGTCAGAAAAATAGTGTAAATTATTTTCTAAAAATCTTTTTAAGTCTTGAAAAAATACCCAAAAATAGTTTTATCATTTTGCATTGATATATAAACATGTGATAAAAAGTTTAGCTCAAATATCAATCAATATGAACTATTTTTGTGTTTTATCATTTTTACCAAAAAACAAAACTTGTATTTTTATAAAACTTGATTTTTCCAATAGGAAATCTGATTTTCCTAAAAACTCATGAATAGACATATCAAAATAAGTTTGTTTAAGATATGAAGCATGTATGTATATTGAACACATCTAATATACATAAAAACCATGTAAACTTGTTTTGATCAAACTATTCATGAAAACCAAATCCAAAACATAAATCTTGTGTGTGTTGTGCACTTGAGCATATCAACTATACTAAGCTTTACAAATAGATCTAAAACACACTAACTAAACTAGGATACCTAAGTCTTCTTGATGATCTTCCATCTTCAAGTTGACTTGCTCCAAAACTCCATCCATGGGCTAGTCAAGGTGTGATCTCGAAGCTTTGGCCCTGGAATCACTATGAAAACCTTCTAAACTCATTGTTGAAGCTAATCACCAACTAATATCTTGGTTAATGATTTGAAACTTAAACAACACAAGATTATTAGTAAATATAACTACATGAGTTAATCATCATCAAAACTAGGGTGGAAGGCCTTTGGCCAACAATCTCCCCCTTTTTGATGATGACAAAACTCATGGAGTTATATATGCATGGATTAAAGTTAAGCTTCAAAGAAGCTCCCCCTTAACTCATGCATAAACAAATAAACAAAAGATATGCAATGAATGTACATAAACATATGTATCAACATGCATAAAACACATAAACATGTTCTAGAAGCTCTAGATACCAATTAAATTAATAAAACATTAACAAAAACACTAGATGCTCTAGATACCAATAAAACTTAATATATGCAAAAACATAAGTATGCATATAAAACACAAAATTATTCTCCCCCTTTTTGTTAATCATCAACAAAGGGGTAAACAATCAAAACAATAAAATGAGGGGTAAAAATCTTTCTCCCCTTTTGTCAATCAAAACAAAAAAAAAATAATGTTCTCCCCTTTTCGTCTAAAAACAAAAACAAGGTCAATAAGGGGTGACAATCAATTAGGATATCAATTGAAAATATGTCAATGAAGCATCTTGATACCAATTGAAAATAAACAAAGATCAATAAATGTTTTATGCTATATACATTCATGAAGAGGAAGACGCTAAGTTAGCTTCCCTACACATATGCATTACATGAAAGAGGGATGTTATGCCCTAATTCACATAACACACATTATGAAATGCATAAGAGGAGATGTGAAGCTCCCCCTATACACGTTACCACATAAAGAAGAGATGTTAAGCTCTTCAATACAAGATACACTCATCATGAATCTATATGTAGAAGAGATGTTAAGCTCTCCTTGCATATAGTCAATATAAATCAAAACTTTTGTATTTTTCTTTAAACAAAATTTTTAGATACCAATTTAAAACACAAGACATCTTGATATCAAAAGATAGTATTTTTCTTTTTAAGTCATATAAACAATTGAAATGACTATTTTTTATCATAAAGCAAGGGAGTGGAAAAACAAATACCAATTGAAAAATGAAAATCAAATTTTCTCCCCCTTTATGAAATACCAACAAAAACTATGCGTAGGCTTGTAATAAGATACCAACTGAAAACTAAATCAATTGAAATAAAGTTGAAGCTCAAGCTCTAGCATAAACAAAATTTGTGAAAATTTATATCTTGAGCACAAATAAAACATATATGTATGAAAAATTAGATACCAATAGAAATTGATACCATTGAAAGTATACATACACAAACACATATGAGTATACAAAAGAATCAAGATTGATATCAATTGAAAGAGTTCAATGATACCAATTGACATAACAATAAAAGCATGGTATAACTCATATAACTACCTCCCATCTCATGCACAAGTTTAAAATGATTTTCAATATAAACGTACAAGGCATGGACTCCCATCCATCCTCCCATGAAGGGTAGGGTTTTTCAAAAATAGATTTGAAAAATAAGCTTTGTTTGAAAGACTCTACCAAAATGAAGAATAACGTAACTAGTTAAATGGAAAATCTTTTAAACTAGTACGAAATCCTTCAAGTAAGGAATAAACTAAAAATAATTTTCATAAAACACATATAAATCACATAGCACTTAAAAACACTCAATATTCAATAAAGTTCATACTTTCTCATGAAAACATACTCATGAGAAATATTTTAAAAAAATGGTGAGTGTACAAGTAATGTGTGGCATGGCATTATGAAATATCCAATTAAGCTCAAAATTCCTTGAAACAAGAAAACATGAAAAATCATCAAAATTTATTTAATCTTCAAGGTATATGTATGTCCTATACAAATTAAAGTATACATACATATCCAAACACAACGAGTCCACAAAGATATATGCATGAAGGCACGTGGCTCAAAAAGGATATTCATGTATATCTAATAATTTGGATAAAAATAGACATATACAAGAAGTTAAATAAACACAAAAACATGAAACTTTAAATTTCCATTAAAACAAGTTTCATTTCAAGGAATATGTATGATTTGTCAACACAAAAAGTATACATACATATCCTTAAACACAATTGAGTCCATATATAAATTTGCATGAAAGGCAAATGACTCAAGGGGTATACATGTATATCTTAAAGTTTGGCAATACAAACATATACATGAAGTGAAACACACAATCATAAAACAAATCCAAAAATATGAATACAAGTCTAAAATGTATGGATCATCAAAACTAGACTATACTAATACATTTAATGGGAATAAATAAGCATTCAAGCACAAACATATATGGATTTATTTGTGGCCCACTATATGCACAAGTATATACATAGTTTTAATGAAAACTAACATCTAAACACATATTCAAAACATGAAGCATCAAAAACAAGATAAAAATCATCATGAAAAAAAAAAGCTAAACATGATTATTATGAATATCCACATGTTATTAGAACTATGATATACGCAATAGCAACCAAATAGAGAGAACACAAATGAATTTATCCATATTAAACATGGGTGTCTCAAAATGACTAAACATGTATATCACAAGTCTAATAAGCATGGCATTTGAAAAACACCTAGAGGGGGGGTGAATAGGTGTGAATGCTAATCTAATGATCTTTTTAAACTTTAATTAAATGAGTGATGCAACGATCTCTCAAAACACGACTAAGAGCCGAATACCCCTTGCGAGGTTCTGAACTCCTTCCTCCCAATTCCCCTAGATATGGGTTAGAGGTGCGCAATGCAACCGTGTTGTATTGAGGTGTGATCGATCAATGCCAAGTATGATGATGAAAATGAAATGCTCACAATGTAACACAACAAGTATATCAAGTAAAGTAAACAAGACAAGATTGCACAAGTAGAGGGTTAGTTCTCAAGCAAGTAATTCAAGACAATATAAAGCAAGAGAAATTGAAAGCAAGAATAACGCAAAGGCAATCGCAAACAAGATGATTTGTTTCGAGGTTCGAGCACACTTGCTCTAGTCCCCGCCTTCACCTCCGTGAAGGGTTTCCACTATCCACCGAGGATGCCTTTACAATTGGTCTACCGAAGACCGAGCACCGAGCTCCACCGAGTACAAAGGACCTCTACCGAAGAGGTTGCTCCACAAGAAGGAATTACAAGAACAAAGTGATCACAACTTGATCACTACACTTTTTCTCAATCTCTTTTACAAACACTCTCACTTCAATTACAACTTCACTATAGAATGATTATAGGATTTTTGGCTCTATGAAGTGTGGTGAGAAAACTTCAGTTGTAGAGTGATATGGAGAATCAAACACAACTGAAAAACAATCTTGAAAGAGTAGGAATTGAAAGCTTTAAACAATTTTTCTTTCTCTTTTGAAAACAACAAAACTTGAGGATTTTTCTAAGTGATATGAAGGAGAGACTTCTCCTCTATTTATAGGCTTAAAAATAGGTTAAAAACAATTTATTTTTGTCTTATTTTCTCTGAAAAAGCTCCCCAACAAATCTCCAAAAATCTGTTAAAGCTGAAACAAAAAACAGATTTTTCAGAACTGCCCAAAGAGGAAAGAGCCGTTGCTAAGTTGCAGGCTTGGCGGTCGACCGGTCCGGTCAACCGCCAGCCTAGCTGGAAGTAGCCGTTGGCTCTCGGTCGACCGGTCCGGTCGACCGACCCAAAAGGAGGAAACACAGTTTCCTTCTTCCGGTCGACCGGTCCGGTCAACTGAAAATTCCCGAGAGCAGAATGCTCTCCGTCGGTCGACCGGTCCGGTCGACCGACAGACATGCACAAACAGTGCATGTCTAGACACAGCACCGGTCGACCGGGCCGGTCGACCGATGTTGCCTGAAACTGAAAAACTAGGCTGTTTTGAGTTAGAAAAATTTTGAGACATATTTTAAAAATACATATAGCTAAGTATTATGCAGAAAATAGTTTATACACATGTTTTTAAACAAGATTTTCAAGATATAAAGCTTTGGTACATGTATATATAAACTAAGGCATAAAACTTAGAAATAATCATTTTCAAAATATAGGAAATATTTGAAACAAGTGTGTGTGCAAATCCTAGAGCCAAATTTCCTATATTCAAACTTTAACATTCTAAACTTACAAACTCTAAAGGACTTCAAGGCTATGCTTCAAGGTGGGCTATCTTCACTTGATCTTCAATATTGCAACTTGAGCCCAAATTGAATTGTCTTGAGTCCAAAAGCCTTGTATTTGAGTGAGAGTACTTCTAGTATGATAATAAACCTGAAACACACTTAAACAACAATTGTTATTAGTACAAATAACTAATATGTTTGTAATCATCAAAATACACTAAACAAGGGTGATTGTAACCTTGGGCCAACAATCTCCCCCTTTTTGATGATGACAAAACATATAAGTTATTGAAACAAATAAAGGAGGAAAAGCTTGGAAAGCTCCCCCTCAAACAATGCTATGTATTTATCATGAATATGAAAAGCTATGTAAGCATACATAAAGCATTTAACAAACACAATAGTTTTTGTCCAAAAACTTAAATAAACACAAACTTCCTTTTTCTTCATGAAATGAAACTCAAATAGTATCAAACTTTAGAAAGTTTAAACTTAAACACTTATTTTCCAAATAAAACTAAACACTTATTTTCCAAATATCAACAAACTTATTCTCCCCCTTTTTGTCATACATCAAAAAGGGTTAAAACAAAACAATTGAAAACAATTTTTAAGAATCCATAATACAAACATTCAACTCACCGCAAATAAATGAAAATCTAGCATAGTCTAAAGGTTTAGTAAAAATATCGGCAAGTTGAAAATCGGTAGAAACATAATCAATATCAATATCACCTTTCTCATAATGATCTCTAAGAAAGTGATACCTAATGTCAATGTGTTGGTTTTACTATGTTGATTTGCATTCTTTGTCATGTGAATAGTACTAGTATTATCACAAAATATTTTAACATGATCAAAGTGTAAATCATAGTCAAGGAGAGTATGTTTCATCCAAAGAACTTGTGCACAACAAGCTCCGGCTGCAACATACTCCGCCTCGGCGGTTGATAGGGCTACCGAATTTTGCTTTTTGGAAGACCAAGATACAAGACAATTACCTAAGAATTGACATGTTCCACTTGTGCTCTTCCTATCTACCCTACAACCCGCATAGTCGGCATCCGAAAAACTCTTCATTTCAAATAATCCGGTTTTAGGATACCACAAACCCATTTCAATAGTGCCCTTAAGGTATCTAATTATGCGTTTAACCGCAATTATGTGAGACTCTTTAGGACAAGATTGAAAACGTGCACAAAGACAAACGGAAAACATAATATCCGGCCTGCTAGCCGTCAAATAAAGCAAGCTACCAATCATGCTACGGTATAATTTAATGTCTACACTTTTACCTTGTTCATCCTTGTCAAGCTTGGTAGTTGTTGCCATGGGAGTTTTGCTTACCCTTGATCCTTCAAGCCCAAACCTTTTGATTAGTTCCTTTGTGTACTTGGCTTGATTGATGAAGATCCCATCCTTCCTTTGCTTGATTTGGAGTCCAAGGAAATAGTTGAGCTCCCCCATCATAGACATTTCAAATTCATCCTTCATGCATGACTCAAAAGCTTTGCAAAGAGATTCATTAGTAGAACCAAAAATAATATCATCCACATAAATTTGCACAATAAGAATATCTTTTTCTACATGTTTTGTAAACAAAGTTGTGTCAATTTTACCTTTCTTAAAACCATTTGAAGTCAAAAATGAAGAAAGTCTTTCATACCAAGCCCTAGGGGCTTGTTTCAAATCATAAAGAGCTTTATCTAATTTAAAAACAAAATCCGGATGTGTAGGATCAACAAACCCGGGGGGTTGTTCAACATACACCTCCTCTTCAATAAATCCATTTAGAAAAGCACTTTTAACATCCATTTGAAATAATTTGAAATCTTTATATGAGGCAAATGCTAGTGTCATCCGTATGGCTTCAAGCCGTGCTACGGGTGCAAAGGTTTCTTCAAAATCGATCCCTTCGATTTGAGTGTAACCTTGGGCAACTAACCTAGCCTTGTTTCTAACTACATTACCCGATTCATCCAACTTGTTCTTAAAGATCCACTTAGTACAATTGTTGGTCTATCGTGGGGCCTAGGAACAAGGTGCCAAACTTGGTTGCGCTCAAATTGATTGAGTTCCTCTTGCATGGCTAGCAACCAATATGAATCGGCCTCGGCTTCGAGGACATTTTTGGGTTCTATGTGTGAAATAAATGCAAAGTGTCCACAATAATCTTGAATTTTAGAGTGAGTAGTTACCCCTTTTGATACTTCACCTATGACGAGGTCCTTGGGATGTTGTGGATTGTATCTCCAATCCTTTGGTAGTGGTTGAGTAGGCTCCATCTCATGTGTTTGATTTTCATTCCCTTGTGCCTCTTCCACTTTAGCATTGCTTCCTTCATCATCCTTTGGTTTGTCTCCCATAGTAGAAGCATCCTCCAAGGTCACTTTCTCCATGCCTTCATCCAATGCATCTATTTCTACAACATTCTTAACAAACTTGTTAGATTCCTCAAACTTAACATGAATAGACTCTTCAATAGTCAATGATGATCTAATGAAAACTCTATAAGCCTTACTAGTATTTGAGTAACCTACAAAAATAGCCTCATAAGATTTAGGATCAAATTTTCCCAAATTATCTTTTGTATTTAAAACAAAACATTTGCATCCAAAGACTTTGAAATAAGAAACATTTGGTTTTCTAGAAAAGTACATTTCAAAAGAAGTTTTAGTAGTATTTTTACACAAGAAAACACGATTAGATATGTAGCATGATGTATTAACGGCCTCGGCCCACAAATAATGTGGTAGACCGTATTCACTTAGCATTGTCCTAGCCATCTCTTGTAATGTTCTATTTTCCGTTCAACTACTCCATTTTGTTGTGGAGTTCTAGGACAAGAAAGTTCATGCTTTATTCCATGTTCATCACAAAAAGTGGTAAAGGGTTGGTTAATGAATTCACCTCCTCTATCACTTCTTATTCTCAAAATCAAAGAATCCTTTTCTTTTTCAACTCTTTTCTTAAAAGTTTGGAAATACGAAAATGCTTGGTTTTTGTGTTCAAGAAAGAAAACCCATGTAAATCTTGAAAAATCATCAACCAAAACATAAGCAAATCTATTCCCACTTAGACTTTTGGTTTGTGTTGGGCCAAATAGATCCATATGGATTAATTCCAAAGGACGTGATGTCATGATATCCTTAATTGACTTGAAAGAAGACTTAGTTTGTTTCCCAAATTGACATGCGTCACAAACTCGGTCCTTTTCAAAATTCAAACAAGGAATACCTTTCACCATTTCCTTTGTGTTTAACCTAGAAATGTGATCAAAAGAAATATGCCCTAATCTCCTATGCCACAACCAAGAGTCATCATAGAGGGCTTTCAAACAAGTAATATTACAAGACATATTCAACATATCAATCATATAAACATTACTTTCACGAAAACCGGAAAATATACAAACATTAGAAGTTCTATCAATTACTTTACAAGAAACATTATCAAAAACTACATCAAAACCTTTATCACAAAGTTGACTAACACTCAATAGATTATGCTTGAGGCCATCAACTAAAACTACATTTTCAATTAAAGGAGAGGTGCCAAGTTTTACATTACCAATACGATGATTTTACCCTTGGCGTCATCTCCGAAGGTGACGGTGCCACCTTCATGATATCTTGATAGGGTTGCAAAGTTGTTGATGTCCCAAGTCATGTGCCTTGAGCAACCGCTATCAAGATACCACAAACCTCTACGTCGTTGGGCTTTGAAAAGTACCTACATCATTTAAAACAATTGTTGACTTTGGTACCCAAACTTTCTTGGGTCCTTGAAAGTTAGTGTTACGAACCCAAACATTATGATGTGATGCACTTAGTCTATCATAACAAAAATTAGCTAAGTGTCCTTTCCGCCCACAATGTGAACATGAGTACACTTTTCTATACATGAAAGCATGATGTGTATGTGTAGTGTGAGCATGTTTTGGGGTTTTGCCATGTTGTTTAGGTTGTGTAGCATGAACATGAACATGAGCATTTTTCTTTGGGGCTTGTTTCTTAGGAAACATAGCCTCAATTTTCTTCTTGTTAAACTCACAATCTTTCAAAACAACACTCAAAGAATCTAATCTTTCCTTAAGCATAGAAACTTCATTTGAATCAATTAGTGGGGCTTTACCTTTGCAAGAAATCTTATATTTTTCAAAATCATTTTTGGTAGTGGCCAAGGTGGAAACCAAATCATCCTTTTCTTTTGTAAGAGTAAAAACTTGATGACTTAAAGATTCATTTTCCTTTTTCATTTTAAATATTTTTTCTTTAAGAAATCATAATTTTGTGATAACTCAACAAAAGCTTCTCCTAGTTCATCCATGGAGAGTTCATCATCAAAAGGGGTGGAAGGGGTTACCTTGCTTGTGCTTTCATTGGCCATGAAGCACATGTTGGCGGTGTCGATCTCTTCTTCGGATTCGGTCTCCGAATCCCAAGTTGCCTTCATAGCCTTCTTCTTGTAAGGCTTCTTTGAAGTGGAGGGCTTAGCTTTGTCCGGACACTCCGCCACAATGTGTCCGGGCTTTTGGCAATTGAAACAAGTGATCTTTCTTTCTTCTTTGCCTCCTTGCCATCTTCTTCTACCTTGGTACTTCGCCTTGTTGTACATCCTCCGGACATTCTTAACAAGGAGTGAGAGCTCCTCATCATCTTCTTCTTCATCATCTTCATCGAAGTGTGTAGCTTGGCTCTTGAAGGCAATGGTCTTCTTTTTGGTAGGAGCCATATCCTCCCTTGCTTTCCTTTCCATCTCATGGGTTTTGAGGTTCCCAATGAGACCTATGAGCTCCATCTCTTCATTGTCGTTGAGTTCCTTCAAGGTTGTAGCTTTAACTTCCCATGAAGGAGGAAGAGCCCGGATGATCTTCCTTACTCTTTGATCATTGTTGATATCTTCACCTAAAGAAGAGAGTCCATTAGTAATCTTGGTAAATCTTGTAACCATATCATCTATGGTTTCATTTTCTTGCATGCTAAATGTTTCATATTGAGACCGAAGAAGGTCAATCTTAGCCTTCTTTACTTGTGAGGTCCCCTCATGAGTGACTATCAAGTGTGACCAAATCTCAAATGCGGATTTGCAATGTATAACCCTAGCTATGTCATCATCATTTAGGGCTTGAAGAAGTGCATAGTGAGCTTTGGCATTGGCATCGAATTCCTTAGTCTCTATTTCGGACCAAGTGGATTCGTCACCGGGGGGTACACTAAAGGACTTAGTCACGGCCTTTGCAACTCGGCTACCTAGAGATTGCAAAAACACGGTCATCTTAACTTTCC
The DNA here is from genome assembly GCA_038442645.1 of Agave tequilana. NCBI lineage: Eukaryota > Viridiplantae > Streptophyta > Magnoliopsida > Asparagales > Asparagaceae > Agave > Agave tequilana. Next base: position 58,669 of record JAVJIF010004113.1, on the reverse strand, counting down.
ATATGGGAAAGTTAAGTCCATCAAACTTAGGAGGGGTTTTAATTCCATCGGCCATTTTTACTATATGAAAATGAATGAAATGATTAGCAAATTAGGATCTTCTCTAAGGTTGTTAAACCAAATCCTAGAGTCCAAGCTCTGATACCAATTGAAAAACACCTAGAGGGGGGTGAATAGGTGTGAATGCTAATCTAATGATCTTTTTAAACTTTAATTAAATGAGTGATGCAACGATCTCTCAAAACACGACTAAGAGCCGAATACCCCTTGCGAGGTTCTGAACTCCTTCCTCCCAATTCCCTAGATATGGGTTAGAGGTGCGCAATGCAACCGTGTTGTATTGAGGTGTGATCGATCAATGCCAAGTATGATGATGAAAATGAAATGCTCACAATGTAACACAACAAGTATATCAAGTAAAGTAAACAAGACAAGATTGCACAAGTAGAGGGTTAGTTCTCAAGCAAGTAATTCAAGACAATATAAAGCAAGAGAAATTGAAAGCAAGAATAACGCAAAGGCAATCGCAAACAAGATGATTTGTTTCGAGGTTCGAGCACACTTGCTCTAGTCCCCGCCTTCACCTCCGTGAAGGGTTTCCACTATCCACCGAGGATGCCTTTACAATTGGTCTACCGAAGACCGAGCACCGAGCTCCACCGAGTACAAAGGACCTCTACCGAAGAGGTTGCTCCACAAGAAGGAATTACAAGAACAAAGTGATCACAACTTGATCACTACACTTTTTCTCAATCTCTTTTACAAACACTCTCACTTCAATTACAACTTCACTATAGAATGATTATAGGATTTTTGGCTCTATGAAGTGTGGTGAGAAAACTTCAGTTGTAGAGTGATATGGAGAATCAAACACAACTGAAAAACAATCTTGAAAGAGTAGGAATTGAAAGCTTTAAACAATTTTTCTTTCTCTTTTGAAAACAACAAAACTTGAGGATTTTTCTAAGTGATATGAAGGAGAGACTTCTCCTCTATTTATAGGCTTAAAAATAGGTTAAAAACAATTTATTTTTGTCTTATTTTCTCTGAAAAAGCTCCCCAACAAATCTCCAAAAATCTGTTAAAGCTGAAACAAAAAACAGATTTTTCAGAACTGCCCAAAGAGGAAAGAGCCGTTGCTAAGTTGCAGGCTTGGCGGTCGACCGGTCCGGTCGACCGCCAGCCTAGCTGGAAGTAGCCGTTGGCTCTCGGTCGACCGGTCCGGTCGACCGACCCAAAAGGAGGAAACACAGTTTCCTTCTTCCGGTCGACCAAAAATTCCCGAGAGCAGAATGCTCTCCGTCGGTCGACCGGTCGACCGACGGACATGCACAAACAGTGCATGTCCAGACACAGCACCGGTCGACCGGGCCGGTCGACCGATGTTGCCTGAAACTGAAAAACTAGGCTGTTTGAGTTAGAAAAATTTTGAGACATATTTTAAAAATACATATAGCTAAGTATTATGCAGAAAATAGTTTATACACATGTTTTTAAACAAGATTTTCAAGATATAAAGCTTTGGTACATGTATATATAAACTAAGGCATAAAACTTAGAAATAATCATTTTCAAAATATAGGAAATATTTGAAACAAGTGTGTGTGCAAATCCTAGAGCCAAATTTCCTATATTCAAACTTTAACATTCTAAACTTACAAACTCTAAAGGACTTCAAGGCTATGCTTCAAGGTGGGCTATCTTCACTTGATCTTCAATATTGCAACTTGAGCCCAAATTGAATTGTCTTGAGTCCAAAAGCCTTGTATTTGAGTGAGAGTACTTCTAGTATGATAATAAACCTGAAACACACTTAAACAACAATTGTTATTAGTACAAATAACTAATATATTTTGTAATCATCAAAATACACTAAACAAGGGTGATTGTAACCTTGGGCCAACAGCATTTTCATACTAATCACTAAACAATGAAACATGCTTTGAAAGATAAACATGGAAAGCATGTAAACAATAAATAAGGAGTTAGAGATTCGATACCAAAACCAATGAGGGCACCGCTCTAGTTCTCCAAAATATGGTGGTCCTCTCCACCAAACATCCCTTGAAAGTGATGCATCCATATGATTTCTATGAAGCTCGGAACGCATCCACTCCAAGGTGCCGCTACTCTCACGTCATGTGAGAGCCCACACCTACATTAAATAAAGGAGGGGTGGTCTTTGGTACCCATACTCTTTGGGTCCATGGGGGTTAGTACCTTCTCTAACCCAAACAAAATTCTTTGCTAAATTTGAAACATGTAATCTATCATAACAAAATTTAGCAAGGTGGCCCTTACGTCCACAATGTGTACAAGTGTACACATGAGCATACATATGGTGATGGGTGTGTCCGTGAGGAGCATGTGTATGCCATGGAGGGTGTGCATGAAAAGATGGAACTTGTTTCTTTCGAAACAAGGTTTCCAAGCGTGTATGATTCATGGCACATTGGCTCATAGTGGAGCCCAAACAATCTACTCTCTTCTTTAACATACAAATATCATCATTAATCTTAGAAGAAGAGGTACATGCATTAGGTGAAGTGTGTGATACTATCCTAGCATGGCAAACATGTGCATCCATCTTATTTTGCAAAACAATATTTTTCTCTAAACAAACATTTAAATCATTTGAAATAGAAATAATTTTGTTTTTCAAATCAACATTGTCTTTTAAAACAAAATCAATTTTTGAAGATAAGTTTTCATTTTTCTTCAAAATATTTTCACAATCATTATTATTTTTCAAAAACTCATTTTCTTTAAGTGCAAGTTCTAATTGAGATCTCAATGAATCCCTTTCATTATAGACCTCAACCTTCTCTTGCAAAACATTGTTAAGTTTAGAAGACAATTTTTCATTTTCTTTATTTAAAGAAAAGGTCTTCTTTTTCAACAAATTATATTTTTCTATTAATTTTTCACAAACTATTGATAGTTCTTCATTCAAAGCATGGGGATCAACATAATCATCACATGAAGAACAAGCATCATTATCACAATCTAAGTGGGGTTCCGAATGTACCTCAAGGGAGTCATTCCCTTGGATCATATAGCATTGTGAATCGGATTCTCCACTAGATTCCTCCGGTTGGATTTGCAATTGAAGCTTGGAGGTGGTGGTGGTTGTCAACAAATTCCACACTGTAAAGGCAGAATCAAAGTTAGAAACACTCATAAGATAATCTTTAGGCAATGTGCTTCTAATGGCCTCAAGGGCTTGTGCATTGGCCCCTATATGCTTGCTATCACTAAGGTAGGATTCCTTGGTAATGGCAAGATGAACCTTATAACCTAGGGTTTGTAGATAAATGGCCATCCTAGTCTTCCAAACAAGAATGTTGGAAGGGTCAAAACTAGGTGGGGTCATGAAGGCCATGGTAAAAACTATATGTGTGCAAACACGCAAATGCAAATAAGATTAGCAAATAAATGGATCTCACTCCAAGGATGTTAAGCCTAAGTATCAGGAGCACTAGCTCTGATACCAATTGAAAAACACCTAGAGGGGGGGTGAATAGGTGTAAGTGCTAATCTAGTGAACTAAGTGCGCTAAATGCGGAAGCTAATGCAAATTTTGCAACACACTTAATACAATCAACAAGTGTAGCCGAATTCCCCGTGAAGAGCTCTGGACTAACTCCTCTTGATTCCTCTTGAATGGGTTGAGGTGCTATGTGAAGCTCTTGTTGATTAAGTACAACTGAGGCACGCACAAACAACCAAGCATATACAAGATATAGCAATGTGAATGATGCAAGGCACAACACAAGCAAATAGATATGATATGACAATATGAATTATGATCAACACAAGCAAATATGATATGATGTTATGAATGATGCTTTGCACAATATAAAGAGAGAGAGAGAGTTGAGAGACAAGTGGATCAAACGCAAAGGCCAAGATATGTTTCGAGGTTCGAGCACCTTGCTCTACATCCCCGCCTACACCACCGTGTAGGATTTTCAATCTACTATAACGTCCATCGAGGACTCCCACCGAGGGAACCTTCACCGAGAAGGATTTGTTACAACACTAGGAGTACCTAACTCCTCTCTCAAACTACCACCTCACAACTGAGGGGTAAGCCAACAACCAACACCTCTACCGAAGAGGGTTACAACCAAACTCCACCTCACAATAGAGGGAGCAAACCAATCACCCGATCACCTCTACCAAAGAGGGATTCAACAAAAGCAAGGGTGTACAACTTGGAGGCTCAACAACCTCAAACAATCTCTTTTTCTTTTCTCTCCTTCCACAAAACAAATGATCCTAATAGAATAGGATAGGTGATAGCTCAAGTGTGAAAACTAGGTGTTTTTGGAAACAAGCAACAAAGAAAAACTACTTGGGAAAGTCTTGTAAATGATAGAAAATGAAAACCAATACAATCTCCCAAAAACCTAGTTCTCTTTGATTTTCCAAAAACCCAAAACAATAAAGATTGAAAGTTTAAAGCCCAAAAACTCTTTTGAAAACTTGTTTTAAACTCAGGAAAACTGCAAATTTTTCTCTTGTAAAAACCTTGGCCAAAATCCCAAAGAATTGGGGTTTATATAGGCCCATCAGAAAACTAGCCGTTAGACTGATGTGGCAGCCTGACAGGCTGACGGTCGACCGGCCCGGTCGACCGCCAACGGTCAGAAATGTGACCGTTGGGCAAACACGGTCGACCGACACGGTCGACCCAAACAAACAGAGAGCACTGCTCTCAGACCCGGTCGACCGTCCGGGTCGACCGTCCCAGTGCTGCCAAACGTGCACAGATCTGTGCACGTCGGTCGACCGGCCCGGTCGACCGACTTCACCCCAAGTCGACTAGGTCAGTTTGACTAGTCGACTGGTTGAAGCCTGGAACAGAAATCTGGGTCAGAAAAACAGTGTAAAATATTTTTCTAAAAATCTTTTTAAGTCTTGAAAAAATACCCAAAAATAGTTTTATCATTTTGCATTGATATATAAACATGTGATAAAAAGTTTAGCTCAAATATCAATCAATATGAACTATTTTTGTGTTTTATCATTTTTACCAAAAAACAAAACTTGTATTTTTATCAAACTTGATTTTTCTAATAGGAAATCTGATTTTCCTAAAAACTCATGAATAGACATATCAAAATAAGTTTGTTAAGATATGAAGCATGTATGTATATTGAACACATCTAATATACATAAAAACCATGTAAACTTGTTTTGATCAAACTATTCTTGAAAACCAAATTCAAAACATAAATCTTGTGTGTGTTGTGCACTTGAGCATATCAACTATACTAAGCTTTACAAATGGATCTAAAACACACTAACTAAACTAGGATACCTAAGTCTTCTTGATGATCTTCCATCTTCAAGTTGACTTGCTCCAAAACTCCATCCATGGGCTAGTCAAGGTGTGATCTTGAAGCTTTGGCCCTGGAATCACTATGAAAAGCTTCTAAACTCCTTGTTGAAGCTAATCACCAACTAATATCTTGGTTAATGATCTGAAACTTAAACAACACAAGATTATTAGTAAACATAACTACATGAGTTAATCATCATCAAAACTAGGGTGGAAGGCCTTTGGGCCAACATAACTATTAGAAGTATTTATACAATCGAAACAAACTTTGGCTAAGTGACCCTTTCAGCCACAATAAGTACATGAATAAACTCTACCATACATGAATGCATGATGTGCATGATGAGCATGTGGTATATGAGCATGTTTAGTGTATGATTTAGAAGTGTGAGCATGTGTAGTATGAATATGTCCTTTGAAGAATTTTTCTTAGAAAATATGACTTCTAATTTATCTTTATCAAACTCACATTTTTTAAAACATTTTTCAAAGTGTTGATTTTAGTTTTTAAAGTAAAAATTTTATTTTCATCATGGGAAACTTTGCTTTACATGAAATCTTATATGTATCAAAAACTTGTTGTGTGGATAAAAGAGTGGAAGATAAGTCATCATTTTCTTTAGAAAGAGTGATAATTTTATTTTAAAGAACTTCATTTTTCCTTTTTCATTTTTAGATATTTTTTCTTTAGAAAATCATAATTATTTGAAAGTTCTACAAATGCATCTCCTAATTCATCCATAGTTAAATCACAATCATCAAGGGATGGTTCAGAAACTACCTTGGGTGTGTTATCATTTGCCATGAAACACACGTTTATCGTGTCCACCTCCTCTTCGGATTCACTTTCTGAATCCTATATAGGTTTTGTTGGCCCAAGGTTACAGTCAACCGGTTTTTGAGTTTTGATGATTACAAAACATATATAGTTTTTTATACTAATCATTTTTTAGTGTTTAAGTTTGTTTCAGGGTTCTAAGGATTCTAGTTGTGCTCTTCCCTAAAGATGACTCAATTCGGGATCTTTTGACTCAAGATGACTCAATTCGGGGTCAAGAATACAAGCTATGCAACATTCCATGGAGAAGCCCTAATTTGAAGACCTTGTAGTCACCTAGAACCTTTGTAAGATTAGTTTGTTAAAGAATGAGGTTATGTTAAGTTGGCTCAAGAAAAAAACACACACACCATCATTTTTCAAAAATACGGTTTTTGTTTTATGTATTTGATTTAGGTACATGTCTTGATGGATATACATGAATCAAATTATTTTACAATTTTACATCTTATTTATATCATGTATACCAACCTTATAGCATGATACTTAGTCATATAGCCTTACAAATTTATTTTGAAAATTTTCAAAGTTCAAAAAATTTCCTATAAAAATCCTGTTTCATGCCTTTCGGTCGACCGGATCAATTTCAGGCTTGATCGGTCGACCGGACAGTCGACCGACCTTGTGGTAAGGGCGTGCACGTTTGTGCACGTCTGTCGGTCAACCGGACTGGTCGACCGACTGAAAGCCCTTTGCTGTCGGGTTTTGTCGGTCGACCGGGTCAGTCGACCGGGCCAGTCGACTGACAGAACAAAGAGAAATTTTTTCTTTGGTTGCCGGTCGACCGAGTCCAACGGCTAGTTTGCCAATGGACCGTTGGTCGATCGGGCCGGTCGACCGACAGCCGCCAGCAGCCCTAATGGCTAGTTTTCAGAGATTTAATCATGGGATTTGATTGAGATGTTTTGGTCTGATCTCTCTGATTTTTTGTGGGCTATTTTCTGACCTAATAAGCTAGTTTTTATGATGATTAGATTCCTCTAATCCCTATAAATAGAGGGGTTGGTCACTTGCAAAATACAAGAAAAATCCTATTATTTTCAAGTTTCCAAAAAGAAAGAAAAGTTTTCAATGGCTTTCAATTTTCTAAGTGCATTCTTGGCTACTAGTTTTCAGTTGTTTTTCAAGCAATTTAGTAGTACTTTATGACTAAATTTTTCTCTACGCTTCTTGAGCCGAAATACTTCCTCATTCTATTAGGAGTTGTAAAAGAGGAGTGTGTGGTCCTTTGTTGATCACCTTGTTACTTATTATTCTTTGTGTTGAGAGCCCTCATTGTGGAGAGGGTTGGATTGGTGGAGTTCAGTACTCCGGTCTTCGGTAGACCTTTTGTATTTTTCCTCGGTGGATATAGTGGAAACCCTTCACGGTGGTGAAGGCGGGGACGTAGAGCGGTGGCTCGAACCTCGAAACTAATCCTTTGCGTTTGCGATTGATTTTCTTATTGCTCTTTATTACTCTACATTTCTATCTTGTGATATATCTTGTGTGCACTTCATTATTGCATCCATTTATTATTTGCATTTCCCGGTCTTTACTCATCACAACAAGAAAGCAATTACGCGCCTCAACTCATAATCTAGAGGAATCAAAGAGGAGAAGTTCTAGAGCTCTTCACGGGAAATTCAGCTTCAATTTCTTGTTTTGAGTGACCGTTTGCGTCGTATATTCATACTTATTTAAAAAGATCATTAGATTAGCATTAACACCTATTCACCCCCCTCTAGGTTTTTTTAATTGGTATCAGAGCTTTGGTCTCTAGGCTCTTGGCTTAACAACCTTAGAGAGATCCTTTATTGCTAATCATTCTATTCATTTTTCCATCCTCATACACTTAGTAAAAATGGCTGAAGGAATTAAGACCCCACCCAAGTTTGATGGCCTTAACTTTCCCATATGGAAGGTTAAGATAACCGTGTTTTTGCAATCCCTAGGAAGCCGGGTTGCAAAAGCGGTGACCAAACCATTTAGTGCACCCACCGGTAATGAGGACACTTTGTCCGATATTGACACAAAAGAGTTTGACGCTAATGCTAGGGCACACTATGCCTTGCTTCAAGCTCTTAATGACGATGATATTTCTAGAGTCATTCATTGCAAATCCGCCCATGAGATTTGGACTCACTTGCTTGTCACTCATGAGGGAACTTCACAAGTAAAGAGGGCAAAAATAGACCTTCTTCGTTCCCAATATGAAAATTTTTCTATGCAAGAGAATGAAACCATAGATGATATGGTTACTAAATTTACAAAGATTACTAATGGACTTTCTTCATTAGGTGACGTCATTGACAACGACGAAAGAGTAAGGAAGATCATCTGTGCACTCCCTCCATCTTGGGAAGTCAAAGTCACTACTTTGAAGGAACTCAATGACAAGGAAGAGATGGAGCTTATAGGTCTCATTGGGAACCTCAAGACCAATGAGATGGAAAGAAAAGTAAGAGAAGAAATGGCTCCTTCCAAGAAGAAAGCTATTGCCTTCAAAAGTTATTCCACATACTCCGACGAAGATGATGAAGAAGAAGATGATGAAGAGCTTTCTCTTCTTGTAAAGAACGTTCAGAAAATGTACAACAAGGCAAAGTTCCAAAATAGAAGAAGATGGCAAGGTAAATAAGAGAAGAAAATCATTTGCTTCAATTGCCAAAAGTCGGGTCACATTGTTGCGGATTGTCCGAAAAAAGCAAAAGCCAAACCCTCCACCTCCAAGAAGCCACACAAAAAGAAAGCTTTGAAGGCTACTTGGGATTCAGAGAGTGAATCCGATGAGGAAGTCGACACCGCCAACATGTGCTTCATGGCAAATGAGAGCACAAGCGAGGTAACTCCCGATACTTTCATTGATTGTGATTTATCCATGGATGAGCTAGGAGAAGATTTTGAAGAACTATCTCATAACTATGATTTTCTCAAAAAGAAATATTTGAAAATGAAAAAGGAAATGAATCTCTAAATCATAAAGTTTTCACTCTTACAAAAGAAAAGGAGGAATTGCTTTCTACTCTTGTTTCTACACAAAAGGACTTTGATAACTATAAAATTTCTTGCAAAGATAAATTTTCACAAATTAATGAAAATGAAATTTTCATGCTAAAAGAGAAAATAGATTCATTAGAAGTAGTTTTGAAAAAATGTGAATTTGATAAGAATAGACTAGAGGCTATGTTTCCTAAGAAATAAGTCCCAAAGAAACATTCACATGCTATTCATGCTCTTGTTAATAAATCACAACCATTACATCATGCCAAGTACCCTATACATGCCCACACTCCACACACACATCATGCATTCATATATGATAAAGTCTTTTCATGAACATATTGTGGCCGTAAAGGTCATTTGGTTAAATTTTGCTATGATAGGCTTAATGCATCGCATAATAATGTTTAGGTTCAGAATACTAGCTTTCAAGGACCCAAGAAAGTTTGGGTACCAAAGTCAACAAATTTGTTAAATGATGTAGGTACTTTCCAAGGCCCAACGACGTAAAGGGTTGTGGTATCTTGATAGTGGTTGCTCAAGGCACATGACTTGGGATATCAACAACTTTGCAACCCTATCAAGATACCATGAAGGTGGCACCGTCACCTTCGGAGATGACGCCAAAGGAAAAATCATTAGTATTGGTAATGTTAAACTTGGTACATCTCCTTTAATAGAAAATGTTATTTTAGTTGATGGCCTCAAGCATAATCTCTTGAGTGTTAGTCAACTTTGTGACAAAGGTTTTGATGTTGTTTTTGATAACCTAGCATGTAGAGTTATTGATAGACAATCCAACACATGTATATTTCTCGGATTTCGTGAAAGCAATGTATACATGATTGACATGTCTAATATGCTATGTAATCCTACTTGTTTGAAAGCCCTCGATGATGACTCTTGGTTGTGGCATAGGAGATTAGGCCACATTTCTTTTGACCATCTATATAGATTAAACAACAAGAAAATGGTGAAAGGTATTCCTTGCTTGAACTTTGAAAAGGACCGCATTTGCGATGCGTGCCAACTTGGAAAACAAACCAAGTCCTCTTCAAGTCAATCAAGGATATCATGACATCACGACCCTAGGAGTTGATCCATATGGATTTGTTTGGTCCTACTCAAACCAAAAGTCTAAGTGGGAATCGTTTTGCTTTTGTTTTAGTTGATGATTTCTCGCGTTTTACTTGGGTTTTCTTTTTAGAACACAAAAATCAAGCCTTTTCATATTTTCAAGCTTTTAAGAAAAGAGTTGAAAAGAAAAAAGATTCTTCTATTTTAAGATAAGAAGTGACAGAGGTGGTGAATTCAATAATCAACCCTTTACCACTTTTTGTGAAGAACATGGAATTAAGCATGAACTATCTTGTCCTAGAACTCCACAATAAAATGGAGTCGTTGAGAGGAAAAATCGGACATTATAGGAGATGGCTAGGACAATGATTAATGAATATGGTCTCCCTCATTATCTATGGGCCGAGGCTGTTAACACATCTTGCTATATATCAAATAGAGTTTTCTTATGCAAAAGCACTTCAAAAACATCTTTTGAGATTTATTTTTCAAGAAAACCAAATGTTTTATACTTTGAAGTTTTCGGTTGTAAATGTTTTGTTTTGAATACTAAAGATAATTTAGGTAAATTTGATGCAAAGTCTTATGAAGCAATTTTTGTTGGTTACTCTAATACTAGTAAAGCTTATAAAGTTTTCAATAAGTCTTCCTTGACTATTGAAGAATCTATACATGTAAAGTTTGAGGAATATAATGTGTTTGTTGAGAATGTTATAGAAATACATTCCCTAAATGAAGACATGGAGCAAATTACTTTGAAGGACTCACCTACTCTTGACGACATGCCAAAGGGTGGTGAAGGTAATGAAGTTCAAGAAAATGAGGATCAAGGAAATGAAATTCAAGAAGTTGAAGTGGAGACTACTCAACCACTTTCAAAAGATTGGAGATTCAATCCACATCATCCCAAGGATCTAATTATAGGCAAAGTATCAAAAGGGGTAACTACTCGTTCTAAAATTCATGATCTTTGGGGCATTATGCATTTATTTCTCACTTTGAACCAAAGAACATCCTCGAAGCCGAGGACGACTCATATTGGTTGCTAGCCATGCAAGAGGAGCTCAATCAATTCGAGCGCAACCAAGTTTGGCATCTTGTTCCTAGGCCCCATGATAGACCAATAATTGGTACTAAGTGGATCTTTAAGAACAAGTTGGATGAGTCGAGAAATGTTATTAGGAAAAAAGCTAGGTTAGTGGCCCAAGGTTACACTCAAGTCGAGGGTATCGATTTTGAGGAAACTTTTGCACCCGTAGCACAGCTTGAAGCCATGCGGATGACACTTGCATTTGCTTCTTATAAAGATTTTAAACTTTTTCAAATGGATGTAAAAAGTGCCTTTTTAAATGGATTTATTGAAGAGGAGGTGTATGTTGAACAACCCCCCGGGTTTGTTGATTCTACACATCCGGATTTTGTTTTCAAACTTGACAAAGCTCTTTATGGTTTAAAACAAGCCCTAGGGCTTGGTATGAAAAACTTTCTTCTTTTCTAATTTCTAATGGTTTAATATAGGAAAAATAGATACAACTTGGTTTACAAAACATGTTGAAAATGATATACTTATAATTCAAATATATGTTGATGATATCATATTTGGTTCTACTAATGAAAATCTTTGCAAAGCTTTTAAATCATGCATGAAGGAAGAATTTGAGATGTCTATGATGGGGGAGCTTAACTACTTCCTTGGTCTCCAAATCAAGCAAAGAAAGGATGGGATTTTCATCAATCAAGCCAAGTACACAATGGAACTTATCAAGAGATTTGGGCTTGAAGGGGCTAAGACAAGCAAAACTCCCATAGCAACTACCACAAAGCTTGACAAGGATGAACAAGGTACAAGTGTAGACATTAAGTTTTATCGTAGCATGATTGGTAGCTTGTTGTATTTAACGGCTAGTAGGCCGGACATTATGTTTTGTGTATGTCTTTGTGCTCGATTTCAATCGTGTCCTAAAGAGTCCCATTTGATTGCGGTAAAATGCATTATTAGATACCTTAAGGGTATAATTGAAATGGGTTTGTGGTATCCGAAGACCGGACAATTTTCTATGACGAGTTTTTCGGATGCCGACTATGCGGGTTGTAGAGTGGATAGGAAGAGTACAAGTGGAACATGTCAATTTCTTGGTAATTGTCTTGTTTCTTGGTCTTCCAAAAAGCAAAATTCGATAGCCCTCTCAACCGCCGAGGTGGAGTATGTTGCGGCCGGAGCTTGTTGTGCACAAGTTCTTTGGATGAAACATACTCTCCTTGACTATGATTTACATTTTCACTATATTAAAATATTTTGTGATAATACTAGTACTATTCATTTGACTAAAAATGCAAATCAACATGGTAAAACTAAGCACATTGATATTCGGTATCACTTTCTTAGAGATTATTATGAGAAAGGTGATATTGTATTGATTATGTTTCTACTGATTTTCAACTTGCCGATATTTTTACAAAACTACTAGACTATGCTAGATTTTCCTTTATTTGTGGTGAATTGAATGTTTGTGTTATGGAATCATAAAAAAAAGATTAATTATTTTTTAACAATGTTTACCCATTTTGATGTATGACAAAAAGGGGGAGAAAAAGTTAGCTTATTTCTATTTTGGTGTTATGCATTTTGAGTTTTAAGTTATAACAAGTTAGTTTTGAAATTTGAGTTTTAAGTTATAACAAGTTAAATTTTGGAGTAAGTTATTTTTTGAATTTTGAATTTTGAGTTATAAAAGGTTAGTTTTTGAGCAATACGTTTTGACGTTTTGAATTCCTATGCCAAAATTTGTAGTTTCTACTTTTTATATATAAAGCCATTCATTTATAGAGCATGTTTTGAGGGGGAGCTTCCAAGCTTTTTTCCCATTTTTAAAATAACTCATATGTTTTGTCATAATCAAAAAGTGGGAGATTGTCGGCCCAAGGTTACATCAACCAGTTTTTGAGTTTTGATGATTACAAAACATATATAGTTATTTGTACTAAACATTTTTTAGTGTTTAAGTGTGTTTCAGGGTTCTAAGGATTCTAGTTGTGCTTTTCCCTAAAGATGACTCAATTCGGGATCTTTTGACTCAAGATGACTCAATTCGGGTTCAAGAATACACACGCTATGCAACATTCCATGGTGAAGCCCTAATTTGAAGACCTTGTAGTCACCTAGAACCTTTTTAAGAATTAGTTTGTTAAAGAATGAGGTTATGTTAAGTTGGCTCAAGAAAACACACGCACACCATCATTTTCCAAAAATACGGTTTTTGTTTTTGGCATTTGATTTAGGTACATGTCTTGATGGATATACATGACTCAAATTATTTTACATTTTACATCTTATTTATATCATGTATACCAACCTTTATAGCATGATACTTAGTCATATAGCCTTACAAATTTATTTTGAAAAATTTTTAAAGTTCAAAAAAATTCCTATAAAAATCATGTTTCAGGCCTTTTGGTCGACCGGCCAGTCGACCGGATCCATTTCAGGCTTGATCGGTCGACCGGACAGGTCGACCGAGCCTTGTGGTCAGGGCGTGCACATTTTTACACGTCTGTCGGTCGACCGGACCGGTCGACCTACTGAAAGCCCTTTGCTCTCGAGTTTTGTCCGTCGATCGGGCCAGTCGACCGACAGAACAAAGAGAAATTTTTTCTTTGGCTGCCGGTCGACCGGACCGGTCGACCGAGTCCAATGGCTAGTTTGCCAATGGACTGTCGGTCGACCGGACCGGTCGACCGAGTCCAATGGCTAGTTTGCCAATGGACTGTCGGTCGACAGCCGCCAGCAGCCCTAACTGCTAGTTTTCAGAGATTTAATCACGGGATTTGATTGAAATGTTTTGGTCTAATCTCTCTGATTTTTTGTGGGCTATTTTCTGACCTAATAAGCTAGTTTTTATGATGATTAGATTTCCTCTAATCCCTACAAATAGATGAGATTGGTCACTTGCAAAATACAAGAAAAATCCTATTGTTTTCATGTTTCCAAAAAGAAAGAAAAGTTTTCAAAGGCTTTCAATTTTCTAAGTGCATTCTTGGCTACTAGTTTTCAGTTGTTTTTAATCTATTTAGTACTACTTTACAACTGAATTTTTCTCTACACTTCTTGAGCCAAAATACTTCCTCATTCTATTAGGAGTTGTAAAAGAGAAGTGTGCGGTCCTTTTTTGATCACCTTGTTACTTATTGTTCTTTGTATTGAGAGCCCTCATTGTGGAGAGGATTAGACTGGTGGAGTTCGGTGCTCTGGTCTTCGGTAGACCTTTTGTATATTTCCTCGGTGGATATAGTAGAAACCCTTCACGGTGGTGAAGGCGGGGACATAGAGCGGTGGCTCGAACCTCGAAACAAATCCTTTCCGTTTGCGATTGATTTTCTTATTGCTCTTTATTGCTCTACATTTCTATCTTGTGATATATCTTGTGTGCACTTTAGTATTGCATCCATTTCATTATTTGCATTTCCCGATCTTTACTCATCACAACAAGAAAGCAATTACGCGCCTCAACTTATAATCTAGAGGAATCAAAGAGGAGAAGTTCTAGAGCCCTTCACGGGGAATTCAGCTTCAATTTCTTGTTTTGAGTGACCATTTGCATCATATATTCATACTTGTTTAAAAAGATCATTAGATTAGCATTAACACCTATTCGCCCCCCTCTAGGTGTTTTTCAGGTTTAACAACTTTCTTCATAAATAGCTTCATGGCTTGTTTGAGGAAGTAGGCTTGTTTTTGATATCTAAACATTTGGTAATGATATGTCTGGGTTAAACAACAGTTGAAACATATGATTTTCTTTCCTCCTTTCTTTGCCATCGTCTCCTATTGTTGATTTTTGCCTTGTTGTACAACCTCCTTACATTTCTTACAAGGAGGGAAAGATTTTCATCATCATCATCTTCTTCATCATCGTCGGAGATGGTGGGAGTAGACTTGAAAGCAATTGTCTTCTTCTTTTGGGGTGCCTTTTATTCTCTAGCCTTTCTCTCCATCTCATAGGTCTTAAGGTTTCCGATTAGACCGACAAGCTCCATCTCTTCTTTGTCGTTTAGCTCTTTCAATATAGTAGCTTTGACTTCCCATTAGGGTGGAAGTACACGAATGACCTTCCAGACATTTTTGAGCGTTGTCAATTGTATCACCTAAAGAAGAAAGATCATTAGTTATTTTAGTAAAATTTTTTAATCATATCATTAATAGACTCATTTTCTTGCATAGTGAAGTTTTCATATTAGAAATGCAAGATATCAATTTTAGCCCTCTTGACTTGTGATGTTCCCTCATGAATGACCACTAGGTGTGACCAAATCTCGTAGGCGGATTCGCAATGAATGACCCTAGCTATGTCGTCATCACTCGAGGATTGAAGCAATGCATAGTGTGCCTTTGCATTAGCATCAAACTCCTTGGTAGCAATATCGGACCAAGTGTCCTCATCACCAGATGGTACACTAAAGGGTTTAGTCACCGATTTTACAGCCTGGCTTCCTAGGGATTACAAAAATACTGTCATCTTAACCTTCTATATAGGAAAGTTAAGGCCATCAAACTTGGGAGGGGTCTTAATACCTTCGGTCATTTTTACTATAGTGGGGGAGAATGAAGATGTCAATAAAATGATCAGCAAGAATGATCTCTCTAAGGTTGTTAAGCCAAAAACTAGAGACTAAAGCTCTGATACCAATTGAAATTATACCTAGAGAGGAGTGAATAGGTGTATAGCTAATCAATACAAATTCAAGACAATGTAATATGAAATAATGTAACCGATTACTCAAAACAAGACTTGAAGCCAGATTCCCCATGAAGGGCTCTGAACTTCTTCTCGTGACTCCTATAAATAAGAGTTGAGGTGCTCAATTGATATCTTATTGAGATGAGTATTGATCAAAAAAATAAATGAATAATAAACAAGTAAATAGAGACAATAAAGCAATCACAAACAAAAAGATTTGTTTTGAGGTTCGAGCCACCGCTTTACGCCCCGACCTTCACCATCATGAAGGATTTCACTATCCACTATTGGATCCTCCACAAAGGGACCTTATAACAAGGAATAACAACCACTCAGAGTACATAACTCAATCCTCTATACTAGAGGCAACACAAAGTCAATTGAGATAACAAGCTCTGGGTGATCAAGAGATCACAAACACCCTCTTTGCAGCTCTCTTACAAAACCCTATAGAGTAAAATGTAAACTTGAAGCTTAAGGATATAAGTGAGAATGAAAATTAGAAAAAGAGAGATTTTAAGAGCAAAAAAACTCAAATAAAAACTTTGAAAATAAGAGCACAAAATAAAACTTGAAACATTTTCTCTTTGAAATCAGAACTAGATTTTCAATGAAATTTGTTGTTGTGAATATCAATCCCAATGACCCTATATATAAGTTTAAAAAATAAATTGAGAATAGTTTTACTAGGTTTAAATGGAAGAATTTGACCTTTGAAATTCAACTTAACAAGTTTTAAAAAACATGTTAAAAAACAGCTTTCAAAAACTGGTCGTTGCTGCTAATCTACCAAAGTGTCAGTCGACCGACCAATCGACCAGCCATTTAAAAAAAATATGACCATTGGCTCAAATGACTTACAGTTGGTTTACCATCCGGTCGACCCAATTGCCAAAGGCTTGGTCGACTGTGCGGTTGACCGTTCTGGCTTGTAATAGGCATGATCAACCGCCCGGTCGACCATCCTAGGCCAAAAAAATTGATTCAAGGTATTCTATAAGATACAGAAAAATACTTTTTGTTTGAATTTTGAATGATAAAATACATGCATAGCCATGAGATACATGTTCTAAATAGTGATAGAAATTTTAAAAAAAATATGAAACAAGTATCAAAACTAAACATGTCAAAAATTATACTTTTGAAAACGTGTATTTTTGTGTGTATATATCTTTGAGCCTCAAATTTATATTCTACTCTTTAACAAACTAGTTTTTTACAAGGTTCTAATTGACTACAAGAATCTTCAAGCGGGCTTCTCTGATAGTAATGTTTGAGCGACTCTGAGTGCTTTGAGACTATGATAGCCGTTTCATTTACAGGCACCGATTCCAAGAAAGGTTTAAGGCGTTGACCATTTACCTTAAAGTCATTTCCATTCTAGGTGTCACTGATCTCAACTGCACCGTGTGGAAACACGGATTTTACAACGAATGGCCCAGTCCATCTTGATTTCAATTTTCCTGAAAAAAGGTGAAGCCTAGAATTATAGAGTAAGACTTTTTTCTAGGGACAAAGGTTTTTCTTATGATGTGCTTATCATGGAAAATCTTGACTCTATCTTTAGTGATCCTAGCATTTTCATAGGCCTCATTTCTCAATTCCTCTAATTCGGAAATTTGTAATTTCCGAAGGTCACCGGCCTTAGTCAAGTCGAAATTTAGCTCCTTGATTGCCCATAAGGCTCGGTGCTCTAACTCAACGGGCAAATGACAAGGTTTGCCATAGACTAACCTATAAGTAGACATTCCTAGAATCGTCTTGGAAGCGGTCCTGTAGGCCCATAAAGCATCTACAAGCTTGATGGACCAATCTTTCCGATTTTGGTTCACAGTTTTCTCCAAGATAAGCTTGACTTGTCTATTGGAAACCTCAACTTGCCCACTGGTTTGAGGATGATAAGGTGTGGATAACTTGTGAGTTATGGCATACTTTCGCATAAGAGCTTCAAAAGATCTATTGCAAAAATGAGTGCCATTATCACTGATGATCGCACGAGGGGTTCCGAAGCGTGAAAAAATGTTCTCTTTCAAAAACTTTATGACAACTTTGTTATCATTAGTTTTACAAGAAAGGGCTTCTATCCACTTGGACACATAATCCACAGTAACCAACATGTATTGGTTCCAAAATGAATTAGGAAATGGACCTATAAAGTCAATGCCCCAAACGTCAAAGAGTTCTATTTCTAAAATTGGGTTGAGGGGCATCATATTTCATTTTGAGATCCTTCCTCCCATTTGGCATCTAGGGCACGTCTTGCAGAATTCATAGGCATCCTTGAACAAAGTGGGCCAATAAAACCCGCTTTGTAGCACTTCTTTAGCAGTCCTACGGGGACCAAAGTGTCCACCGCATGCAAGTTCATGACAAAAAGATAGAACACTCTTAACCTCCTTATCGGGAATGCATCTCCTAATAATTTGGTCAGAACAGTACTTGAAAAGATACGGTTCCTCCCAAAAGAAATACCGGACTTGGGATAAGAATCGGTATACATCATTTTTTGACCGATGAGACGGAGTTTGGTTTGTGACTAAGTAATTCACTATATCAGCAAACCAAGGTTCCCTAGAGATAGCTAAGAGATATTCATCAGAAAAATCCTCATTTATGGGTAATTCGTTGCATGGAGAATTAGGGATCCGTGAGAGATGGTCAGCAATGATAATTTCTACGCCTTTTTATCTCGAATCTTAAGATTGAATTCTTGAAGAAGGAGGATCCAACGAATGAGTCGGGTCTTGGCATCCTTCTTCATCATGAGGTACCTAAGCGCAGAATGATCGGTAGAAATGGTGTTTTGGGTGTTGGCCCAAAAGGTTACACTCTCCATTTGTTTAGAGTTTTGATGATAACAAAACAAATAAGAGCTATTTGGTACTAATTAGTTTGTTTAGATAAGTTTCAGGTTAGTACCATATTTGGAGGCCATTGCTTAGCTATTGCAAGAATCTCTAGGTTCATGAAGCAAAGAAGGCTTTTTGCACATCAAGGAAGGAACATAGAAGAGAAGGCTCTAGTAAGGCATCGCATGGCTCAAGACTTCAAGATTGCTCAAGATAATTTATTAGATTTGTTTTTAGTTTAGAGTTTTGTTAAAGAATAGTGAATAGGTTTGAAGCTCTATCACACACGTTTTTGTGCACATCTTGTTTCCAAACATATTTCCTATAACATGTACAAAAATAGTTTGTATACAATCCTCAACCTACAAACTTACTTTGATACACCTATTCATGTGTTTTAAGTTTTGTGTTTTATCAAAACTTATTTTTGGAATTTATGACAAAAACTATGATATATATATGTTTCATGTATATAGGATTATATCAATATACATTATGCTTCAAAGTGTTTAAATATCATGTTTTTGTATTTGGAAGAGTTTTGGACAAAACATATTTTCTATTCAAAATCCAAGTTTTAGAAAATCCAGTTTTTGGTTTTTGGTAAAAATGATAAGAGACCAAAATAGTTCATATTGATTGATATTTGAGCTAAACTTTTACCACATGTTTATATATCAATGCAAAATGATAAAACTATTTTTGGTGATTTTTAGGAGTGTTAAAAGATTTTTTCAAAATATTTTTAAAACTGTTTTTCTGATCCAGTTTCCTGTTCCTGACTTCATCCAGTCGACAAGTCTTCTGACAAGTCGACTTGGCTTGAAGTCGGTCGACCGGGTCGGTCGACCGACGTGCACAAATCTGTGCACGTTTGGCAGACTTTGGACGGTCGACCGTCCGGGTCGACAGGGTCAGAGAGCAGAGCTCTCTGTTTGTTTAGGTCGACCGGCCGGTCGACCGTAACCTGCAACGGCTATTTTCTTTGAACTAGCGGTCGACCGGGCCGGTCAACCGAGCTAGCCGTTTGAACAGTGATGGCTAGTTTTCTGAGCTGGTTTATTTTTGTCCTTTTCTCACTTAAGTATGTTTAAGTGACATGTTTTGGTTCTAATACCTTCTGATTAGCCTTAAATATGTTTTATCTCTAAACCCTAGCCCTCTCCTATAAATAGGGGTGTTTAGGGAGAGATTGGTTACTAGAAAAATTCTCAAAATTTTCAAAAGTTTAAGGCATTCAAAAAGACTTGGTTTCTTGGTTTTTGTGCTGAAATTCTCTCTCATTTTCTGAAGTGTTTTCAAGAACTCTCTGATTTCTTTTTCTTTTCTCCTTACACACAAGAGCTTCATTCCTACTCATTATTCTCTAAGGACCTTTGTAAGGAAAGAGAATTTTGCAAGAGAGAGTTTGTGGTCTTTTGACTACTCAGAGATTGCTTGTACTTGAGATTGTGGAGTTGGGTACTCCGGTGTATTTGTGACATCTTTGTGATAGTGGAAGTGGTTGGAATCCTTCTGGGGAAGGCGGGGAAGTAGAGCTGGGTGCTCGAACCTCGATAACAAATCTCGGTGTTTGCGTTTGGTTTACTTGCTCTTATTTCTTGCTCTATTTTCATTGTTCTTATTACTTGCTCTCTACATTCATTGCTATATTCACTTGCTTTGTGAGATTGTTGCTTCATAATTTTTATATTGTGCATTGATTAGCATTATCACCTATTCACCCCCCCTCTAGGTGATTTTCAATTGATATCAGAGCTTGGACTCTAGGTTTTGGCTTAACATCCATAGAGAGATCCTTAAAATTTGCTAATCAACATTTGCATTCCATTTGTCATTCACTAGTAAACATGGCCGATAACATCAAAACCCCTCCTAAATTTGATGGACTCAACTTCCCTATTTGGAAGGTTAGGATGACTATCTTTTTGCAATCCCTAGGTAGCTTAGTAGCTAAATCCTTGATCAAACCCTATGTAGCACCCGATAGTGATGCGAGCACATGGACCGACTTCAACTTTAGAGAATATGAGGCTAACTCCAAGGCTCAAAATTCCCTCTTAACCGCCTTGAATGAGGATGACCTTACACGGGTAATTCATTGCCAATCCACCTATGAGATTTGGCAACATTTATTGGTCACACACGAGGGGACTTCACAAGTCAAGAGAGCTAAGATAGATCTCTTGAGGTCCCAATATGAATCCTTTAAAATGATTGATGAAGAATCTATTGATTGTATGATTACTAGATTTACTAAAATCACCAATGCTCTTTCTTCTTTAGGTGATGACATCTCCAATGACCAAAAGGTGCGAAAAGTGATTCGGGCACTTCGTACATCATGGGAGATCAAGGCCACCACCTTGAAAGAATTGAACGACAAGGATGAGATGGACCTAATTAGTCTCATTGGGAACTTAAAGACCCATGAGATGGAAAAGAAAGCAAGAGAAGAAGCCGCTCCACTAAAGAAGAAGTCCATGGCCTTCAAGTCTTCTTCCACTCTTGAGGACGATGAAGAAGATGAAGAAGAAGATGGGAGCTATCACTACTTGTTCGTAATGTGAAGAAAATGTACCGGAGGAACAAGCTCAACTTTCGAAGGAAATTTGAAGGCAAAGAGGAGAGGAGATTATATGCTACAATTGCCGAAAGCCCGGACACATCATGGCGGATTGCCCGGAGTTCAAGAAAAAGATGACCTCCTCCTTCAAGCCAAAGAAACCGGAAGAAAAGAAAGCGTACAAGGCAACTTGGGATTCGGAAAGCGAGTCCGAGGAAGAGGTGGATGTAGCAAATATGTGTTTCATGGCAAACACACCAAAGGTAACCCCTCAACCTCTTGATGATGAAGATGATGAATTAAGCAAAGAAGTTCTTGTTCATGCCTTTGTTGAACTTTCAGAAACCTATGACAATAAAAAGATTGAATGCTCTAAATTGGAAAAATAAGTTGCTTTTCTCAAAAATCAACTTGCTATTATTTCTAAAGAAAAAGATGAAATTTCTTCAAATCTCATTTCTACCCAAAATGAATTTTGTGCTTACAAAGTTGCTTGTAAAGCAAAATTTCCTAAAATTGATGAAAAAGAAATTTCTTCTTTGAAAACTAGAATTGTTGATTTTGAAAAAGTTTTGAAAGATTGTGCTTTTAACACTAAGAAACTTGAAGAAAAGTTTTCCAAATAGCACGCCTCTCATGCTAGAAATTCACATGCTCACATTACACACAACACTTCTCATGGTAAATCTTTTCATGCTCACAACTCTCATGCTCACAAATCACACACTCACTATGCTTTTAAATATGGTAGAGTATATAGATGCACATATTGTGGTAAGAATGGACATTTAGCTAAATTTTATTATGACCAAGTTAATAGATCAAATAATCTTGTTTGGGTTAATGAAACTAACCCTTTAGGACCCAAGAAAATGTGGGTACCAAAATCAAGTCCTAAATTATTTGATGTAGGTACACACCAAGGCTCCAAGACGTAGGGAGCGGTGGTACCTTGATAGTGGTTGTTCAAGACACATGACGTGGGACATCAATAACTTTACAACCCTATCAAGGTACGAGGAAGGTGGCTCCGTCACCTTCGGGGATGACTCCAAAGGCACTATCATCGGTATAGGTAACATTCAAATTGGTGCATCTCCCATTATAGAAAATGTTGTACTTGTTGATGGTTTGAAACATAATTTGCTTAGCATTAGTCAATTTGTGATCGTGGACTTAAAGTTGTTTTTGATGATTCGTCTTGCAAGATTTTTGATGTTAAAACCAATGATTGTATTCTCACCGGCTTTCGTGATGATAATGTTTATATCATTGACATGCTTAATGTGGAATGTTCTACTAAATGCTTAAATGCTTTTGATGAAAATTCTTGGCTTTGGCATAAAAGATTAGGACATGCATCTTTTGACCATCTTTCTAGGATTAATTCAAAGGAATTGGTAAAGGGTATTCCTTGCTTGAAGTTTGAGAAAGACCGCATTTGTGGTGCGTGCCAACTGGGGAAACAAACCAAGTCTTCCTTCAAACCAATCAAGGATATCATGTCAACTAGGCCTTTAGAATTAATTCATATGGATCTTTTTGGACCTACTAAAACTAAGAGCTTAAATGGTAGTAGATTTGCATTTGTTTTAGTTGATGATTTTTCCCGTTTCACTTGGGTTTTCTTCTTGGAACACAAAAATCAAACTTTTTCTCATTTCAAAATTTTTCGAAAAAGAGTTGAAAAAGAAAAAGGTTTTCCGATTTTGAAAATAAGGAGTGATAGAGGTGGTGAGTTCGTTAACCAACTCTTCATGACTTATTGTGATGAAAAGGGAATTAAGCTGAAATGTCTTGTCCTAGAACTCCACAACAAAATGGAGTTGTAGAAAGGAAAATAGAACACTTCAAGAGATGGCTAGGACAATGATAAGTGAGTATGACCTCCCTCAATATCTATGGGCCGAGGCCATAAACACCGCATGCTATATATCAAATCGTATTTATTTATGTAAAAATTCTTCCAAAACATCTTTTGAAATGTATCATTCTAGAAAACCTAATGTTTCATATTTCAAAGTTTTTGGATGCAAGTGTTTTGTTTTGAACACTAAAGATAACTTGGGTAAATTTGATGCTAAGGCTTATGAAGCAATCTTTGTTGGATATTTTACAACTAGTAAAGCTTATAGAGTATTCAATAGATCTTCACTTACCATTGAAGAATCCATGCATGTTAAATTTGAAGAATCTAATATGTTTGTTGAGAATGTTGTAGAGATTGAACCATTAGGTGAAGACATGGAGAGACTATCCTTGAAGGACTCACCCGCACAAGATGATAAGCAAGAACCAATTGGTGACGTTCAAGAGGATAAAGAGGAAAGCTCTCAACCGCTTCCTAAAGCTTGAAGATATGCCACACATCATCCCAAGGAGCTCATCTTAGGTGATGCATCTAAAGGGGTAATAACTCGCTCCAAACTCCATGACCTATGTGGTAACTTTGCTTTCATTTCTCATTTTGAACCCAAAAGCATCCTCGAAGCCGAGGCGGACTCATATTGGTTGCTAGCCATGCAAGAGGAACTCAATCAATTTGAGTGCAACCAAGTTTGGCATCTTGTTCTTAGGCCCCACGATAGACCAATAATTGGTACTAAGTGGATCTTTAGAAACAAGATGGATGAGTCCGAAAATGTGATTAGGAATAAAGCTAGGTTAGTGGCCCAAGGTTACACTCAAGTTGAGGGAATTGACTTTGAGGAGACCTTTGCACCCGTAGCACGGCTTGAAGCCATACGGATGACACTAGCTTTTGCATCTTTCAAAAATTTAAACTTTTTCAAATGGATGTGAAAAGTGCATTTTTGAATGGTTTTATAAATGAAGAAGTTTATGTTGCTCAACCTCCCGGTTTTGTTGATCATGTTCATCCCGATTTTGTTTTTAAACTTGATAAAGCTTTGTATGGATTGAAACAAGCTCCAAGAGCTTGGTATGAAAGGCTTTCTAGTTTTCTCATTTCAAATGATTTTATTAAAGGCAAAGTAGATACAACACTATTCACTAAGCATGTTGATAATGACATTTTGATTGTGCAAATTTATGTTGATGATATAATTTTTGGTTCTACTAATGAGTTTTTAGGCAAGGAATTTGAAAAGGTTATGCAATGTGAATTTGAAATGTCCTCAATGGGTGAGCTTAATTTCTTTCTTGGACTCCAAATCAAGCAATTACAAGATGGGAACTTCATATGTCAAGCCAAATACGCAAAGGAACTCGTAAAGAAGTTTGGACTTGAAGACTCAAAGGTTTGTAACACTCCCATGGCAACTACCACCAAGCTTGATAAGGATGACCAAGGTAAAAATGTTGATATTAAATTGTATAGAAGCATGATAGGTAGTCTTTTATATTTGACGGCAAGTAGGCCGGATATCATGTTTAGTGTGTGTCTTTGTGCTAGATTTCAATCGTGTCCCAAAGAGTCCCATCTTGTTGTGGTAAAACGCATTATTCGTTATATTAAGGGAATGATTGGAATGGGTCTATGGTATCCGAAAATCGGAGATTTCTCAATGACGAGTTATTCGGATGCCGACTATGCGGGTTGTAGAGTAGATAGAAAGAGTACTAGTGGGACATGTCAATTTCTTGGTAATTGTCTTGTTTCATGGTCCTCTAGGAAATAAAATTCCGTAGCTCTCTCAACCGTCGAGGCGGAGTATGTTGCCGCGGGGGCTTGTTGTGCGCAAGTCCTTTGGATGAAACATACTCTCCTTGATTATGATTTGCATTATAACCATATAAAATATTTTGTGATAATACTAGTACTATACATATGACAAAGAATGCAAATCAACATAGTAAGACCAAGCACATTGAGATTAGATATCACTTTCTTAGAGATCATTTTGAGAAAGGAGATATAGATATTGATTATGTTTCTATGGATTTGCAACTAGCCGACATTTTCACTAAACCACTTGATTTTGCTAGATTTTCATTCATTTGTGGTGAACTTAATGTTTGTGTTATTGAATAAAAATGTCTTCTTAACCCTTTTTGATGTATGACAAAAAGGGGGAGAATGAGTTTATGTATGAAAATATAAGTTCATATGAGTTTATATATGGTTTTGGTTCCATATGAGTTTATATATGTTTTTAGTTTTTGATGTGTTTTCATGAATTCTTATAATTTGAGTTTAAGTGTTTTGCAAGTGTTTTATATTCTCATGGTTTTTGGTTTCATGGTGTTTACTTGCAAATTATAAATTACATTGTTTTTGTATAGCATAATTTGAGGGGGAGCTTTCTCCTCCCCTATATTTTTGTTTATAGCCTATTTGTTTTGTCATCATCAAAAAGGGGGAGATTGTTGGCCCAAAAGGTTACACTCTCCATTTGTTTAGAGTTTTGATGATAACAAAACAAATAAGAGCTATTTGGTACTAATTAGTTTGTTTAGATAAGTTTCAGGTTAGTACCATATTTGGAGGCCATTGCTTAGCTATTGCAAGAATCTCTAGGTTCATGAAGCAAAGAAGGCTTTTTGCACATCAAGGAAGGAACATAGAAGAGAAGGCTCTAGCAAGGCATCACATGGCTCAAGACTTCAAGATTGCTCAAGATAATTTATTAGATTTGTTTTTAGTTTAGTGTTTTGTTAAAGAATAGTGAATAGGTTTGAAGCTCTATCACACACGTTTTTGTGCACATCTTTTTTCCAAACATATTTCCTATAACATGTACAAAAATAGTTTGTATACAATCTTCAACCTACAAACTTACTTTGATACACCTATTCATGTGTTTTAAGTTTTGTGTTTTATCAAAACTTATTTTTGGAATTTATGACAAAAACTATGATATATATATGTTTCATGTATATAGGATTATATCCATATACATTATGCTTCAAAGTGTTTAAATATCATGTTTTTATATTTGGAAGAGTTTTGGACAAAACGTATTTTCTATTCAAAATCCAAGTTTTAGAAAATACAGTTTTTGGTTTTTGGTAAAAATGATAAGAGACAAAAATAGTTCATATTGATTGATATTTGAGCTAAACTTTTTACCACATGTTTATATATCAATGCAAAATGATAAAACTATTTTTGGTGATTTTTAGGAGTGTTAAAAGATTTTTTCAAAATATATTTAAAACTGTTTTTCTGATCCAGTTTCCTGTTCCTGACTTCATCCAGTCGACTAGTCTTCTGACAAGTCGACTTGGCTTGAAGTCGGTCGACCGGGTCGGTCGACCGACGTGCACAAATCTGTTCACGTTTGGCAGACTTTGGACGGTCGACCGTCCGGGTCGACCGGGTCAGAGAGCAGAGCTCTCTGTTTGTTTGGGTCGACCGGCCGGTCGACCGTAGCCTGCAACGGCTATTTTCTTTGAACTAGCGATCGACCGGGCAAGTCGACCGAGCTAGCCGTTTGAACAGTAACGGCTAGTTTTCTGAGCTGGTTTATTTTTGTCCTTTTCTCACTTAAGTATGTTTAAGTGACATGTTTTGGTTCTAATATCTTCTGATTAGCCTTAAATATGTTTTATCTCTAAACCCTAGCCCTCTCCTATAAATAGGGGTGTTTAGGGAGAGATTGGTTACTAGAAAAATTCTCAAAATTTCCAAAAGTTTAAGGCATTCAAAAAGACTTGGTTTCTTGGTTTTTTTGCTGAAATTCTCTCTCATTTTCTGAAGTGTTTTCAAGAACTCTCTGATTTCTTTTTCTTTTCTCCTTACACACAAGAGCTTCATTCCTACTCATTATTCTCTAAGGACCTTTGTAAGGGAAGAGAATTTTAAAAGAGAGAGTTTGTGGTCTTTTGACTACTTAGAGATTGCTTGTACTTGAGATTGTGGAGTTGGGTACTCCGGTATATTTGTGACATCTTTGTGATAGTGGAAGTGGTTGGAATCCTTCTGGGGAAGGCGAGGAAGTAGAGCTGGGTGCTCGAACCTCGATAACAAATCTCGGTGTTTGCGTTTGGTTTACTTGCTCTTATTTCTTGCTTTATTTTCATTGCTCTTATTACTTGCTCTCTACATTCATTGCTATATTCACTTGCTTTGTGAGATTGTTGCTTCATAATTTTTATATTGTGCATTGATTAGCATTATCACCTATTCATCCCCCCTCTAGGTGATTTTCATTTGGACCCTAGTAGGTAGGGACGAAACTTCTCTAAGGCAAACACTACTGCCAAGAATTCCTTCTCAGTCGTAGTGTAGTTCAATTGAGCATCATTGAGAGTCCTACTAGAGTAGTAAATCACATGCTACTTGTTATCAATGCGTTGTCCTAGGATAGCGCCTATGGCAAAATCGAAAGCATCGCACATGATTTCGTACGGCTTAGACCAATCCGGTACAGATATGATTGGTGTAGAAATAAGCTCTCTCTTAAGCTTCTCTCAAGAGTTTATGCATTTAGCTTCGAAAGTGAAGGACACATCCTTAGCTAACATATTAGTCAAGGGCCTAGCAATTTTGCTAAAATCCTTGATAAATCTTCGGTAGAAACCAACGTGTCCTAAGAAGGATCGAATGTCCTTAACGCATTTGGGCATGGAAAGCTTAGCAATAACCTCAATTTTAGCACTATCCACTTCAATTCCTTTCTTGGAGATTTCACGACCCAAGACAATTCCATATTTTACCATGAAGTGGCATTTCTCCCAGTTCAGTGTCATATTTTTCTCAGCACAATGTTGGAGGACAAGTTCTAAATGGTGGAGACATTAAGTGAATGAATCTCCATAGATAGAGAAATCATCTATAAAAATGTCTAAGAATCGTTCTACCATATCAGAGAAAAGACTCAACATGTAACGTTGAAACATTGCTGGGGCATTGCATAAGCCAAAGGGCATTCGACGATAAGCAAATGTCCCAAATGGACATGTAAACGTAGTCTTTTCTTGGTCTTCAGGAGCGACAGGGATCTAGTTATACCCCGAGTAACCGTCCAAAAAACAGTAATACTCGTGACCCGCCAAACGTTCAAGCATTTGATCAATGAATGGAAGTGAAAAATGGTCCTTACGAGTTACAGCATTTAGCTTCCTATAGTCGATGCAAACTCGGATCTTCGTGGGAAGTCGAGTTTGAACCAACTCTTTGTTCTCGTTTTCCACTATGGTGAAATCGGATTTCTTTAGAACCGCGTGGACAGGACTGACCCATTGGCTATCAGAAATGGGATAAATTATCCCATTGTCTAAGAGTTTTATGATTTTAGCATGAACAGCCTCTTGCATTATAGGGTTTAACCTACGTTGTGGGTCTCTTTTAGGTGTGGCGTTTTCATTGAGATGAATGCGATGTTGAACGATGGTCGGACTTAATCCCTTGATATCGGGCATAGTCCACCCAATGGCATCCCTATGTTTTCTTAGAATAGCTTTCAGATCTTCTTCTTCCCCGTCATTTAAATGGGAGGCTATGATGATAGGAAAGGTCTCTTGTTCGCCTAGATAGGCGTACTTGAGATGCGCAGGTAAGGCTTTCAATTCTAAGGAAGAGGAAGGCTCACTGGAAGGACTAGTCAAATCTGTTGGTATTGGTGAAATAGGGTTCAAGGCCTAATTCACAGCAGAATCTATAAGCTGATCAAGATTAAAGTCGTCAGACTCTAACCCGAAGTCACACTCTGTTTCTAATTCCAATTCTTCCCCATGTTCACTTGTCAAGTTCTCAATTAGGCTGACTTCAAATGTTTGGTCCTCGATATCGCGGGGTTGTTTCCCTAGATTGAAGACATTAACTTCTTTAGTCATGTCCCCAAAGGTTAACCTCATATACCCATTCCTACAATTGATGATGGCATTAGCAGTAGCAAGGAATGGTCGCCCTAGGATATCAGGAGTTTGAGCCCTATGATTGTATTTGGACACAGGTTGTGTCTCCAGAACTATGAAATTGACAGGGTAAATAAACTCTCCTACCCGGATTAGGACATCATTAATCTCTCCTTTTGAAACTTTTACAGAACGGTCAGCCAATTGGATGGTGACTCGAGTTGGACTAAGATCGCCCATCCCGAGTTATTGATAAACTGAGAATGGAAGCAAGTTGATACTTGCCCCCAAGTTAAGAAGTGCACGACTAATCTCGGCTTGTCCTATTGTGTGGGCAATGGTGGGACTACCTGGATCCTTGTACTTGACAGGGATCGGACCCGATAGTAGCTCACTAATGTTAGTGGCTAAGAAGACCTTTTTTGGTACATTAGTCTTTCTCTTCTTAGTGCAAATGTCCTTAACAAACTTAGCAGAGGAAGGGACTTGTTGGATGGCATCAAGAAGTGGCACATTTATCTTCACTTGGTTAAATATCTCAATTATCTTGTCCATGTGTGGGTTTTGCTTGTTGTTTTTAGCCTATTAGGAAATGGTACTATAGGCTGGTGCACCTGGCTGGCTGACTTATCTTTTTCAGATTCGTCAGAATTGGAAAGTTTTGGATTAGATGAGGTGGATGCTTGATTGTGGTTGTGCTGAATGAGATTAGTTGGTGTTGACACTTAATTATCAACTCTCTTTCCTGACCTCAATGTATGAACAACATTACATTGATTCAATGAATTATCCTCAGCCAAATGGGCTTGTTGAGAATTCCTCGGATTGGTTATTGGCTGACTAGGTAGGATACCCTTCTGTCTCTCATTCTGTGGAGTGGCTAGTTGACTCATTTGAACCTCTAACCTCTAGATCGTTTGCATGAGAGAATCTTGGTTTTTCATATATCTTTCCATGTTTCTTTCAAAGTCAGTCATTCTCCTTTCTAGTTGAGGATTCTAGAAGGAGTATTGTGGAGCTTGGTTGGGAAAGTTCTGTTGATAATTTGAAAAGTTAGGTGGATGATTGGGAGAATTATTATGGAAATTTGAGAAGTTGGGTTGATGATTGGAAGAATTATTACCATGATGGAAGTGGCTAGCATGATTTGATCGTGAATGGTCAGAGTTATTTTGGCTTCATGAGAAATTAGGGTGATTTCTCCAGCCGGATTGTACGTTGGTGCGTAAGGATTATTGTTCGGCCTTGAAAAGGCCACATTCATCGGTTCATGGTATGGTTGCTGAGCCTGAAACACAGGGCATTCCTCGAACACATGATTCATGGCTTGACAGTAAGTGCAGCCCAGAGTTGGAAATTAGTTTGGGCTGACATGATTGACTGGACTTGGTTCCTTCGTTTCTAGAGCTTCCAATCTTCTAGTTAGGTTAGCTAACTTAGCCTCATTAGCAATGGATGATTCGATAGAATAGAGACCTCCTTTTGAAGAGATGGAGTTGGGATTCCTAGAGGTCTCACTAGTGGGTTCCCATTGGATGGTCTTCTCAGCTAGATTTTCATACAAATCCCATCCTTCATTTTCATCTTTCTGAAAGAAACCCCCTTGGCACATACTTTCTAAGAGGGTTTTGGTGGAATAGCCTAAACTGTCATAAAGAATTTGGCATTGTCTCTATTTCTCTATTCCATGATGTGGACATTGGACAAGGAGGTCTTTAAAGCGTTCAAAGTACCTCCAGAACGGTTCACTAGGTTCTTACTTGAATTGCATGATCGTCTTCCTAATGAGAGCGGTTTTATGAATTGGATAGAATTTCTTCAAGAAAACCTTGATGAAACCATCTTAAGATGTGATAGAACCGGCTGCTAAGCTGTAGAGCCACTTCTTTGCTAGGTCCTTAAGTGCGAAAGGGACAAATCTCAACCTAATAGCATCGTCTACAAGGTGTGAGATTTTCATCATTAGACATACTTCCTCAAATTCTCTTATGAAGAAATAGGCATTTTTGGACTCTAAGCCATGAAACTTGGGGAGTGTGTTGATGAATTGAGGCTTGAGCTTAAAATTGTACTCACCAACCGATGGAAGTAGAATGCAAGATGGAAGTGAGGTTCTAATGGGGTAGAACCTATCCTGCAGTGATGTTGATTGAGCCATTACCGGATCTGGTCTTGATTCAAACTTGGGTGGTGATGTGTTTCTAGTCAACCTAGATGAATTAGGGTCTCTTGACCACACTTGCATACACAAACACAATCACAATCACAAACAAGTTTACTAACAGTCAACAAGAATAATCAACCAAGCCTAGTCTAAGGTAACCTCGACCTAGACAACTCCTAACTGGCTGATTGTCCACAGGAGGTAGAATGTAGACTTTGACCACAAGCTAATCAGCTAGGTCAGGGCAAGATTGGTGGGAGGTTATCCGTTAAAGATGTTCCTTAATTAAGTAACCACCAATCTTCGGGCTTTCGGCCCTCAATCCCCTTCCTAGACACTGATTTGGCAGGAATCAAATTCTAACACCTTCCCTCTTTAGGATAATCTCCTAGTGAGTTCGAGATGTCCTAAGGCCAACGTCTATCAGATTTTATTAAAAAGCTTGGCATTGTGAGTGCTCAGAATCTGATTTTTGGGCCAAGGAAGGGTGATTAAATTCCCACCTTATCTTGTTATTGGGTGTTACCCTTAAAATCAATTTTGTGCAAGTGTACAAGATAAATAAGATTCACTCAGAGCAATATAAATCAACCAAGAAATGAGTCCTATTCTGAATGCAATGCGTACGTACCTTGCTCCAGCACTCTTCAATAGTAAAGTAAATGAATTGAGAAGACTTGTGCCTAAAATGCAAACGTCTAATCAATTTTTTAAACTTTTCAACAAGTGTTTTACTGTTGGCATAAAACAGAGATGATGGATAACAGATATAGCAAGAATGTAACATACAAAAACTTAAATTTTTGCGAGTAATATTTCTTACAAAAAAGAGTTTTAGTAGTCCAATGGAATTTTCAGTATTTTTGCAAAGCAATTTCTTGAAATTCTGTTTCCTACTTTCGAGAGTAGGGGCACAGAATTTGTAAGTCTTCTCTTGCAATGATTGAATGCTAAATCTGAATCTTTAAGTCCCTGAAACAACACACAAAACATGTTAGAAAACAACTACACCCTTCCTTCCCCGGCAACGGCGCCAAAAATTGATTGCTAAAATGGAAGAACAATCAAAGAGTTTAAGAATTTATCGTGTAACTTGTGGCTAACGGGTCGTGTCCACGAGAAGGAATGCGATGGAAGCTTTTCGGTGAATCGTTTAAAAATAAAGAATTGTGTTCATTTTTTCTAATGGAAAAGAGAATGGAAAGAAAGAGAAATTGCAACTTTAGAAAAGGCTTTGGAGAAGCTGTTTTAAAAAAGCTTGAAAATTGTTTTGTTGATTATAATAAGGAAGAAAATCTGAGCTCACTATCTCACTACTCAATTGTTCATTTCTCTATTAAAATCATAAGTGCCTCGAAGTGATCATAGGCGAAACTTAAAGTTGATTTTTAGAAAGTTTGAAGTAAAGCACATAAGATAGTTGGAAGAGTTCACTCTTTTCTTTGAAAAATCGTTTAGAATCGAATATTAAATCATCAAGCGCGAAAAAGCAAGAATGAAGTAAAAATAGTTCAAGAAACGTTCATGAAAGAAGTGAGAGTTTAACAATCCAAACCCATCCTCATGTGCCTTCAAGAATACTTTAAAAAAGAAAGGCTTTAAGTCAGGCATGCAAATGATTCATTGGGTCTTTTTCTTTAAAAACAGAAGAAGAGAAGAACTAGAGAGAGTTACAATAGTGAGCCCAGAAAACTGTTTTAGTTACTCATGGAAAATGAAGAAGAAAGCAAAGAAATAATGCAAGCCATATCGTACTACAAGTGCAGGAAAAAGCGGCTCGACTCTTGTATTGATGTCACTTCAATCTTCAAGTACAAGCACTCAATTCCTCTCTCTCAGAAGTTTTGATACTGGACTACAAATTAAAAAATAAGAATACAACTTTAGTGCTAGCTAACAAAGAACCTAAATCCTTAGAAAATAAACACAAATTCTAATCCTAGTCTTCGCTCCGTTTTGCTTTGCTGAAATCAGTATTTAAAGGGAAAAACCAAAAGGGGAGGATCCTGGGAAGATTGGGGGAGCAAACGCTCCCCAACAGACTCCACTTGGCCGCGAAAATGCGGCTAAGGCCGCGTTTTCGCGGCCCTGGTGTGGCCTGGTGGCCACACCCAATTAGTGGGGGCTCCACGTTTGGTGCATTCCCCATATCTTCTTCTGGTTTTCTTTTTTCTGCTCCAAACGTTGATGAAACAGTCTTTGATTGAGTGGCTTCAACCGCTTAATTCAGGGAGGATTCTTCTCAACCTCTTGATATGCAAAGATTTTGCCCTGATTCCTTCATTTCGAATTTATTCTGAATTAAATCAGAATTTGGTAGGCTTTTGGTCTTGTTTCTCTTTTCTTTCTTTTAGCACTTGGGCCTACATTTAACAAAGAAAAAGAAGACTTATTAATAGGATTTATTATCTAAAAAAAGTATGGTAAGGTGACAATGTAAATGCAATATATGTGACTAATCACATGGTTCAATATCGCATTCATCTAATTAAAGAAGTGACACCAAAGAGAAACCCTCATCAAAAGTTAAAACCCTGTAATACAAGAGGTTGTTCATGCTGAAATCATGAAAACTCTTAGATAATGGGATAATCTATTCCATTTTTGATAGACAATGGATCAGTCTCGTCCACACAGTTCTGAAGAAATCCGGTTTACCGTGATGGAAAACGAGAACAAAGAGTTGGTCCAAACTTGACTTCCCATGAAGATTTTAGTTTGCATCGACTATAAGAAGCTAAATGTAGCAACTCGCAAAGATCATTTCTCGCATCCCTTTATTGACCAAATGCTTGAACAATTGACTACTAGCCACGAGTATTACAGTTTCCTGAAAAGTTACTCGGGGTGTAATAAGATTCCTATTGCTCCAGAGGACCAAGAAAAGACTACATTCACATGTTTATTTGGGACGTTTATTTATTGTTGAATTCGTCTTGACTTGTGCAATGCCCCAGCAATGTTTCAGCTTGCATGTTGAGTCTTTTCTCTGATATGATGGAATGATTTTTGAAAATATTCATGGATGATTTCCCCATTTATGGAGACTCATTCGATCAATGTCTTCACCATCTTGAACTCGTTCTTCAACGGTGTGACCAAAAAAATTTAACACTGAACTGGGAGAAATGCTACTTTATGGTAAGACATGGAATTGTCTTAGGTAATGAAATTTCTAAAATGGATTTGAAGTGGATAAAGCAAAGATTGAGGTCATAGCTAAGCTCCTGATGCCGAAATGTATTAAAGATATCTGATCCTTCTTAGGACATGTCAGTTTTTATCATTGGTTTATTAAGAACATTAGCAAAATTGCTAGACCCTTAGCTAGCCTTTTAGCTAAGGATGTGTCCTTCACTTTCGATAGTGGATATCTTAATGCGTAGGAGAAGCTGAAAAATGAGCTTATTTCTACACCAATCTTCTCTGCACCAGATTGCTCAAAGCCATTTGAAATCATGTGCGATGCTTCAAATTTTGCTATAGGCATGTCTTAGGAAAACGAATGGATAACAAACAACACGTGATTTTCTACTCAAGTAGGACTCTCAATGATGCGCAATTAAACTACACTACAACTGAGAAAGAATTTTTGGCTGTAATATTTGCATTAAAGAAATTTCATCCATACCTATTTGGGTCCAAAACCACCATTTTCACCGATCATTCTATGATAAGATACCTTATGGCGAAGAAAGATGCTAAGGCTCGACTAATTCATTAGATCATGCTTCTTCATGAATCATGAATTCGATCTTGAGATACTAGATAAGAAAGGCCTAGAAAATATCATTGCTGACCACCTCTCATGCATCCTGTAATACTCCTATTTTTTTTGCCAAAAAAAAAAAATAATAATAATAAATAAATAAATAAATATATATGTTTATACCAAGTTTCGAACTCGGTTCCTTTGTACTTAATCCTAATGCCTTAACCATAATGCCACATTGGCGTGTGGTTAAGTAGGAGAGCTAAATTATTTTAAACAACCCAAAGTCAAATTTAAAATTCAAATATCTAACTGAAAGATCTCAAGAGATCTTTAGGGATCTCCTATCCTAACAACCTAGATTCACATCTTAACAACCTGATTGCTAAAAATCTTAAAAGATTTTATCCGTAACTTTCTTCTCTTCCTCCGTTAAAAATAAAAAGAACGACAAGCAGAAAGAACTCCTAGCCCATCATTCTCATCCTCTTCACCCCCTTAGAGTTGGATTTGGAGTTGGAGTTGATCGTGACAGAGAACGGTTCCGAGGCGTGAAGATTGAGAAGGAGGCTTAGAGATTGAGAAGCAGGCTAAATCCAAGTAAGTAAATGTTTAATTTTTGCGAATTAAATCTTAATAACATATCATGATTTAAAGTACTTTTTATGAAAATGAAAATTCATAATTATAAGAATAGTATGAATTTGTATGGATATTTGCCCTAATGACTTCAGAAAAGAAATTTGGCTATAATAGTTGGTATTTGAGTCTATTTTTATTTCAGAACATATATCACCATTAACAACAAAATGCCCCTCTTTTCCCTTATTGGTATAAAATTATGAGTGACCAAATCAATGAGGATTTCTTAATTATAAGCTCATGTAACTCGCATTGTTCCACACAACAACAAGGCTGGTAGTTGAGAATGTTTGTTCTATTACATCTTTTTGGCATAAAGGTTATTTCAATTAAAAATTTGATATTGTTCATGAATCTACACATCGATTTACATAATCACTTTGCTGTAAATAACTGACTCCACGATCAATCACATGAAACCAATTAAATGTTAAATTGTTCTTTAGCATATTATACATTTTTCAAGAAAAGAAAATTTTTAGAACTTAATTTCCAAGGATCTGAATTAGACATATTGGCTAATCTATCTATACATGAAGACTAATTCAAAATCCAATTAAAATATATATTTAAATTTTACATACCTTTTTAATTTTTCTACAATTTAGAAATTAGAATTCAAAAAAAAAAAAATTTTGCTGCACTGCTCTAGGCCAAGCCGAGAGCAGGCGCTGCACTACACAGCAGGGCTGTGCCCTACTGTGCAGGGCCTGGCCAGCCTGGCCGGCCCAGGATGACCAGGCCAGGCCTAGCCCGGGCCTGACAGGCCCGGGATTGGGCTTATTGTAAAAAATAAAAAAAAATATTAACAGAGGCCCACAGCCTGTTTCAGCCCAGTTTTTTTTTTGTATGGGTTGTACCCTTCTGGATCCACACCCGCACAACAAAATCCGACCCAACAGTAAATTCCAGACTTGTTAACCTGCAGAAAAATAATTAAAACAATTAGTTAAAAATATCAGAAAAATAGAGAAAAATATAACTAACAATCTGCACTGTCTCTACTTTTCATGAGAAAATTTTCAGAAGAATAGCAAAATAAATTAAATTAAATTACTCCCCTTAAAGTCAGTTTTGTTAAATGGTAAATTCGAACCCGTTAAGAAAATTAATGTTAACAAGTTTTAAAAACCCAACAATAGAGAATTTAAATTTAATAAATTAAATCTATTAAGTTCATGTAATTTATAGGATCATGCTCCCAACCTTAAGTTAATTAATCACAATTAAATAAATAAAAGATCCTAACAATTTCTATTGAAATAAATTGTGTAGATTTTCCGGGATTCTAGGATTTGCAGTGCTTTGGATTGAGACCTACCGCAGGTGAGTGCTTTTTTCCTCCTTCAGCTCACAAGAATTCTTGTGAGGAAGGATTTTATCTACTTATCTAATTATGTTGTTTAAACTAATGTGCTAGTACTTAGAAATTTTATAATTTCATGAATTACCTGCATGTATTATTTGTAGCATGTTTATGTATTCCTGTATGCAATTAAGCACATTTGTTATTGATGATGGACCTCCTTGATCACTACATGATACCGGTTAGGACTTTACCACTAAGACTCACCTGAATGACATTTATGACCATCACGTTCATGTTATCTAACTACTGGAAAATATTGTTAGACAGCAACAATCTTATTCTATTTATCATGTTCACCGACATATATACCCTGTTATACATGTATCACGATTTCACTATTATGTTGTTACTGTCACCATTACTGAGTTATCCCAGTAGATTTAGGTAACATGTACATTAAAAATCTTGACAACTAAATTAAATAACTTACACTGGGATTGGGGAGATTGATGGAGGAGACAGCGTCTGTATTTTGGGTGGACCTAGGATTTAGGTTGCGCAGCCGAAAGAGGGTTCCACTGCAGGGTTCATGTGGAGTGACTGGCACCCCGTCATGTTTCCTGTTCCTGTTATACATGTTATACATGTACCTGTTCCTGTTATACATGTTCTTGACTACCTTGCGGTAGGTCTTGGTTCAGCGCCAGGAGTCTGGGCCGTGGTCCCGGGTATGCACGGGACCCACCTAAATCACAGACAATGTCTCCAACTGATCAGTTTCAATAACTGAGGACCTCGATTGGCACGTGTAATAGGCGTAGTGTGGGATGCGTCTATTACATGTGGCAATTGGTGTTCGCTGACATAATTAATAATGAAAACTGAATTCTTATATTGATACTATAAACTGAACTTGACAATCTGACTTGCATGTTATTATAGACATTGATTATATTCATGACCTGAGGTACCCTTGATTATATCACTGACTTGTTTAGTTATTATTTATTTATTGTTGGCATGTTGTTCACTCTTATCATGTATATTTTCTTTCCATATGCTTTTACATTACATGCATGTGCATCTTCCCCTTTTTATTTTACCACTCACTAGGTCGCTTATTGACGACCCTGAGTTTGCTATGCTCAGATCCAGATCAGAGCACATTGCAGGACCAGGAGTACTTTGAGCGCGTTGCAGATCTCCAGTAGACCATCAGCAGTTTCAGTTTGTGAGGACCCTTAGTATTTTTGCTTTCATTCTTATTATGTTTATAATAAATGAACTTTCAAGACATTATTGTACTTGCTTTTGAATGCTGGAATAAATTGTGAACTTTATGTTTTGATTTACTACATTGAGGCTTAGCGTATTTTAATTGAAAATACGTCGCCGACTCTTGTCACGTACCCAATTTTGTGTATTTTAAGAAGCGGGGCGTGACAGGGTTTTCTTGGTATCAGAGCCAGGTTATATTTAGGGTGTATAATTAAGTTTATAGCCAAGCTCTTACCTACAATGTTGAAAATCATACGCTCCAGCTACAAGTACAATAATGTTTATGGTATATTTGAAGCATATCCATATATTTTTCCTAAATTTTATTTTGATTTTTTTTTCTAGAGCAATGGCCCAACGACCTCCCTCCTCCCGTATTGCTGCTCGTAATGAGGCCACTGATCTGATGGGAGTGCTCCATGGTATGATGGAGTCTCAACAGGAACAGACAGCACTCCTTCGAGATGGATTATTGGCAGCTCAACAGATGGCCACAGCGGCCATAGAGAGGTCAACGGCACCTCGGGAACAAAAGCCTGGCAACATCTCCGACTTCAGGAGGTTGCAGCCGGCCACCTTTGCCGGTACTGAAAAGCCGTTGGATGCGGAACAATGGTTGGTTGATATGACTAATCTCTTAACTGCAGCTCGTATTCCCAAGGACGAGCAAGTCGAGGTAGTCAAGGTTCAGCTGACAGACGTGGCTCGAACG
The DNA here is from genome assembly GCA_038442645.1 of Agave tequilana. Lineage (NCBI taxonomy): Eukaryota > Viridiplantae > Streptophyta > Magnoliopsida > Asparagales > Asparagaceae > Agave > Agave tequilana. The sequence goes on along the minus strand of JAVJIF010004113.1, from coordinate 19,697 downwards.
TGGTGGCTTGCAGAGAAAGAGCGGTTGGAACCACCAATCGCTTGGGAGCAATTCATGGACAGCTTCTTTGAGAGATTCTTTCCAAGACAGCAAGAAGGGAAATGGAACAACAGTTCATCAACCTGCAACAGGGGAGTCGAAGCATTGATGAGTACGCTACGGAATTCTTAAGGTTGAGCTGCTTCGCTCCATACATGGTGGCAGAGGAGGAAGATCGGGCTAACCGCTTCCAGCAAGGTCTGAGGTTGGATATTCAGAAGTTCTTGGTCACACAGCCGCTGAGGACTTACTCTCAGGTTCTCAGTGCTGCCCGTAACTTGGAGCAGGTGGTAGAGAAGGAGAATAAGAGTAAGGTGCAGGCAAGGCCACTGAAGCGTCCTTTTGACAAGGTGATCAAGAGACCTACATCGAGATTCGGCGGGGCTCCACATAACAAGCAACAGTTTACTTCTTCTCCGCGGACAATTGTTTGCGGATTTTGTCAGCTACCGGGGCATCATCGAGGGGAGTGCAGAAGGGCGAACAGACTATGCTTGGCTTGTGGAGCTAGAGATCATCAGCTGATGAACTGTCCGTTCAAGGATCAGAGGAGTATCATGCCCGTTGCTCCAGCATCTGAAGCAGCCAAAAGGAATCCGGTACCTGCAAGAGGAGTTCCATTGCCTCCACAACGACAGATGTACAGACAATCCCAGAGGAGGGCAGGAGCAGGTCGTGGGAGAGGCCAGGCTTTCAATCTGACTGCAGAAGAGGCAGATGCATCAGAGGAGGTGGTGGCAGGTACCATTCTGGTTTATTCAGTTCCAGTCATATCACTATTTGATTCTGGTGCTTCACATTGCTATATATCTACTAGTTTCGTAACAAAGCATTCTATACCCTGTTATGATATGGATACTCCATGGGAGATTAGTACGGGAAATGGGATCATAACCACTAGTAGATTATGCAAATCTTGTTCTGTAGTGATTTGTGGAAGGGAGTTTAGTGCAGACATGTTTATGATAAACACTGGGGGATACGATGTGATCTTGGACATGACATGGCTTAGCAAGTATCATGCGATAATTGATTGTCAGAATAAGAGTGTAATATTCCGAATTCCGCATCAACCAGAGTTTCAGTTTGTTGGAGAATCTAGGGCATCCAGACAGAAGCATCAAGGAGATTGCGTCATCACAGAAGCCGAGGAGATGCCGAAGCCAGTGGTGGAAGAAATTTTAGATGTATTCCCAGAAGACCTACCCGGATTGCCGCCAGACCGAGTCCTAGAGTTTTCCATAGATGTCATTCCCGGTACGGCCCCAATCTCTAAGGCACCGTATCGGATGGCGCCCGTGAAGCTGGCAGAGCTGAAGAAACTGTTACAAGAGTACTCAAATAAATGATTTATCAGACCTAGTGTTTCACCTTGGGGAGCTCCGGTGTTGTTGGTGAAGAAGAAGGATGGCAGCAGGAGGATGTGCATTGATTATCGCGAATTGAATAAGGTCACCATCAAGAACAAATATCCTTTGCCCAGGATTGATGACCTATTCGATCAACTTTATGGAGCTAAGGTGTTCTCAAAGTTGGACCTTCATTCTGGATATCATCAACTGAAGGTGAAGAAGGAAGACATTCCGAAAACGGCTTTTAGGACTCGTATGGTCATTACGAGTTCCTAGTTATGCCATTTGGAGTGACCAATGCCCCAGCAATTTGTATGGACTTGATGAATCGGATATTCGCTTCATTTCTGGATAAATTTGTAGTAATATTCATAGATGATATCCTGATTTAATCTAAGGATGAAGAAGAGCATGCAGAGCACTTGAGGATGGTGTTGCAGACCCTTCGACGGGAAAAGCTTTACGCCAAACTGAGCAATTGTGAGTTCTGGCTTAAAAGTGTAGCTTTTCTAGGTCATATTGTTTCAGGTGAAGGCATCACGGTGGATCCCGATAAGGTTCAGACAGTGAAGGATTAGCCCGTCCCGAAGTCGGCGACAGAAATCAGAAGTTTTCTAGGACTGGCTGGATATTATCATAGATTTGTGCAGGATTTCTCAAGGATTGCAGGGCCTCTAACCAAGCTTACTGAGAAGGGAGTAAAGTATGTGTGGACTGCGGAGTGTGCTGCTGCTTTTGAAGAATTGAAGAACAGATTGATCACGGTCCCAGTCTTGAAGATGCCCGATGGGACTGGAGGTATGGTCATATACAGTGACGCGTCAGGGCGAGGTTTGGGGTGTGTGCTAATGCAGCATGGTCATGTGATAGCTTATGCATCCAGACAGCTTAAGCGTCATGAGAAGAATTATCCTACACATGATCTAGAACTTGCAGCAGTCATTTTTGCCTTAAAGATTTGGAGGCACTATTTGTTGGAAGATCAAGTGTTGATATACACTGATCACAAGAGTTTGAAGTATATCTTCACTCAAAAGGAACTAAACATGAGGCAAAGAAGATGGTTAGAGTTGATGGCTGACTATGATATAGATCTATAGTATCACCCTGGAAAGATCAATGTAGTACCTGATGCCTTGAGCAGAAAGCCCGAAGCTTCTATGGCAATGCAGATCACTCAACAGAAGGAATTATTCGAGGAGATGAGACGGATGGACCTGATGGTGATACGAAGAGCAATATCTCCTGGAAATTGATGGTTATACAGATTCAACCAACTTTATTGGAGAAGATCAGGGAAGCACAGGACAGAGACCCTAAGTTGCAAGAATTCAGGGAGCAAGTGAAAGCTGGATTGAGGTCAGACATGCAGATCTATGTGGATGGTACGCTCCATTTTGGCAACAGAATTTGTGTGCCGAAGGGAGAGATTCGGCAAGAAGTGTTAGCTGAAGCCCATAGCTCGGCTTATTCCATACATCCAGGGGGGACGAAGATGTACCAAGACCTGAAGCAGCGATTCTGGTGGCATGGAATGAAAAGGGAGATTGCTCGGTATGTGGCGAAGTGTTTGGTGTGTCAACAAGTGAAGGCTGAACATCAAAGGACAGCTGGACTACTTCAACCTCTACCGATTCCGGAATGGAAGTGGGAGCATATTACTATGGACTTCGTCACTGCCTTACCTCGCAACCAGAAGGGAAATAATGTAGTATGGGTTATAGTAGATCGTCTCACGAAATCAGCACACTTCATTCCTTTCAGACTGGGTCAGCCTACCGAGTTATTAGCGGAGAAGTACATGCATGAGGTAGTGAGACTCCATGGCGTGCCAGTTAGCATAGTATCCGACAGAGACACTAGATTCCTGTCCCACTTTTGGAGAAGTCTTCAGGAAAGTTTGGGGACCCGCTTGAAGTTCAGCACTGCATACCATCCGCAAACTGATGGACAATCAGAGCGGACGATTCAAATTCTCGAAGACATGTTGAGGGCATGCATGCTAGATTTCAAGGGATCTTGGGAGGATTATTTACACTTGGCGGAGTTTGCTTATAACAATAGCTATCAGGCCAGTATTAAGATGGCGCCTTTTGAAGCCTTATATGGAAGGAAATGCAGATCTCCTTTGTGCTGGGATGATATTGGTGACCGGAGACTATGGGACAGAGATTATAACTCAGACAGTGGAGAAAGTTAAGATTATCCGAGAACGCCTCAAGACAGCTCAGGATAGACAGAAGAAATGGGCAGATTTGGACAAAAGGCCACTGGAGTTTGAGATTGGAGATAAAATATTCTTAAAGATATCACCAACGAGGGAGTGATCAGGTTCGGCAGCAGAGGGAAGCTGAGTCCCAGGTTTATTGGACCTTTTGAGATTTTGGAGCGAGTGGGAGCGGTGGCTTATAGGCTAGCGTTGCCCCCATCTTTAGATGGCGTGCATGATGTCTTCCATGTTTCTCAGCTGAGGAGGTATATCCGAGATGACAGTCATGTGGTGGATCATTCTGAGTTGGAACTTAGGCCGGACCTATCCTACACCGAGAGGCCTACGGTTATCCTAGATCGGACTACCAAGGAATTAAAGAAGCAGACTATTCCACTTGTTCTAGTATCTTGGGGCAATCGACCTCCCGGAGAAGCAACATGGGAGCGGGAAGATGTCATCCGCGATAGCTATCCCCACCTTTTCCGTGATGATTAGGTATATTTCTTTCCCCGCCTGAATTTAAATTTCGAGGACGAAATTTTCTTATTAGGTGGGTAGAATGTAATACTCCTATTTTTTTTTTGCCAAAATAATAATAATAATAATAATAAAATAAATAAATAAATATATAAATATATATATATATGTTTATACCAAGTTTCGAACTCAGTTCCTTTGTACTTAATCCTAATGCCTTAACCGTAATGCCACATTGGCGTGTGGTTAAGTAGGAGAGCTAAATTATTTTAAACAACCCAAAGTCAAATTTAAAATTCAAATATCTAACTGAAAGATCTCAAGAGATCTTTAGGGATCTCTTATCCTAACAACCTAGATTCACATTTTAACAACCTGATTGCTAAAAATCTTAAAAGATTTTATCCGTAACTTTCTTCTCTTCCTCCGTTAAAAATAAAAAGAAGGACAAGCAGAAAGAACTCCTAGCCCATCATTCTCATCCTCTTCACCCCCTTAGAGTTGGATTTGGAGTTGGAGTTGATCGTGACAGAGAACGGTTCCGAGGCGTGAAGATTGAGAAGGAGGCTTAGAGATTGAGAAGCAGGCTAAATCCAAGTAAGTAAATGTTTAATTTTTACGAATTAAATCTTAATAACATATCAAGATTTAAAGTACTTTTTATGAAACTGAAAATTCATAATAATAAGAATAGTATGAATTTGTATGGATATTTGCCCTAATGACTTCAGAAAAGAAATTTGGCTATAATAGTTGGTATTTGAGTCTATTTTTATTTCAGAACATATATCACCATTAACAAAAAAAAACCCCTCTTTTCCCTTCTTGGTATAAAATTATGAGTGACCAAATCAATGAGGATTTCTTAATTATAAGCTCATGTAACTCGCATTGTTCCACACAACAACAAGGCTGGTAGTTGAGAATGTTTGTTCTATTACATCTTTTTGGCATAAAGGTTATTTCAATTAAAAATCTGATATTGTTCATGAATCTACACATCGATTTACATAATCACTTTGCTGTAAATAACTGACTCCACGATCAATCACATGAAACCAATTAAAATGTTAAATTGTTCTTTAGCATATTATACATTTTTCAAGAAAAGAAAATTTTTAGAACTTAATTTTCAAGGATCTGAATTAGACATATGGGCTAATCTATCTATACATGAAGACTAATTCAAAATCCAATTAAAATATATATTTAAATTTTACATACCTTTTTAATTTTTCTACAATTTAGAATTAGAATTCAAAAAAAAAAATTTTGCTGCACTGCTCTCGGCCAAGCCGAGAGCAGGCGCTGCACTGCACAGCAGGGCCTGGCCGGCCTGGCTGGCCCAGGATGGCCAGGCCAGGCCTAGCCCGGGCCTGACAGGCCCGGGATTGGGCTTATTGTAAAAAAAAATAAAAATTATTAACAGAGGCCCACAGCCTGTTTCAGCCCAGTTTTTTTTTGTATGGGCTGTACCCTTCTGGATCCACACCGGCACAACAAAATCCGACCCAACAGTAAATTCCAGACTTTTTAACCAGCAGAAAAATAATTAAAACAATTAGTTAAAAATATCAGAAAAATAGAGAAAAATATAACTAACAATCTGCACTGTCTCTACTTTTCATGAGAAAATTTTCAGAAGAATAGCAAAATAAATTAAATTAAATTACTCCCTTTAAAGTCAGTTTTGTTAAATGGTAAATTCGAACCCGTTAAGAAAATTAATGTTAACAAGTTTTAAAAACCCAATAATAGAGAATTTAAAATTTAATAAATTAAACCTATTAAGTTCATGTAATTTATAGTGTCATACTCCCAACCTTAAGTTAATTAATCACAATTAAATAAATAAAAGATCCTAACAATTTCTATTGAAATAAATTGTGTAGATTTTTCGGGATTCTAGGATTTGCAGTGCTTTGAATTGAGACCTACCGCAGGTGAGTGCTTTTTTCCTCCTTCAGCTCACAAGAATTCTTGTGAGGAAGGATTTTATCTACTTATCTAATTATGTTGTTTAAACTAATGTGCTAGTACTTAGAAATTTTATAATTTCATGAATTACCTGCATGTATTATTTGTAGCATGTTTATGTATTCCTGTATGCAATTAAGCACATTTGTTATTGATGATGGACCTCCTTGATCACTACATGATACCGGTTAGGACTTTACCACTAAGACTCACCTGAATGACATTTATGACCATCGCGTTCATGTTATCTAACTACTGGGAAAATATTGTTAGACAGCAACAATCTTATTCTGTTTATCATGTTCACCGACATATATACCCTGTTATACATGTATCACGATTTCACTATTATGTTGTTACTGTCACCATTACTGAGTTATCCCAGTAGATTTAGGTAACATGTACATTAAAAATCTTGACAACTAAATTAAATAACTTACACTGGGATTGGGGAGATTGATGGAAGAGACAGCGTCTGTATTTTGGGTGGACCTAGGATTTAGGTTGCGCAGCCGAAAGAGCGTTCCACTGTAGGGTTCCCGTGGGGTGACTGGCACCCCGTCATGTTTCCTGTTCCTGTTATACATGTTATACATGTGCCTGTTCCTGTTATACATGTTCCTGACTACCTTACGGTAGGTCCTGGTTCAGCGCCAGGAGTCTGGGTCGTGGTCCCGGGTATACACGGGACCCACCTAAAACACAGACAATGTCTCCAACCGATCAGTTTCAATAACTGAGGACCTCGATTGGCACGTGTAATAGGCGTAGTATAGGATGCGTCTATTACATGTGGCAATTGGTGTTCGCTGACATAATTAATAATGAAAACTGAATTCTTATATTGATATTATAAACTGAACTTTACAATCTGACTTGCATGTTATTATAGACATTGATTATATTCATGACCTGAGGTACCCTTGATTATATCACTGACTTGTTTAGTTATTATTTATTTATTGTTGGCATGTTGTTCACTCTTATCATGTATATTTTCTTTCCATATGCTTTTACATTACATGCATGTGCATCTTCCCCTTTTTATTTTACCACTCACTAGGTCGCTTATTGACGACCCTGAGTTTGCTATGCTCAGATCCAGATCAGAGCACATTGCAGGACCAGGAGTACTTTGAGCGCGTTGCAGATCTCCAGTAGACCATCAGCAGTTTCAGTTTGTGAGGACCCTTAGTATTTTTGCTTTCATTCTTGTTATGTTTATAATAAATGAACTTTCAAGACATTATTGTACTTGCTTTTGAATGCTGGAATAAATTGTGAACTTTATGTTTTGATTTACTACATTGAGGCTTAGCATATTTTAATTTAAATATGTCGCTGACTCTTGTCACGTACCCAATTTTGTGTATTTTAAGAAGCGGGGCGTGACACATCCTAAGCTCACCATGCAATGAATTGCTCATCAATGATAACTTTCCTGATGAACAACTCTTGGTTGCCTTTAGGGAACCTTGGTTCGCTGATATAGTAAACTACTTAGTTACGAACTAAATTCCATCTCATTGGTCTAAACAAGATGTTTACCGGTTCTTATCTCATGTCTGGTATTTCTTCTGGGAGGAACTATATCTTTTCAAGTATTGTTCTAACCAAATCATTAGGAGATGCATTCCCGATGAGGAGATTAAGAGTGTTCTATCTTTTTGTTAAGATCTTGCATGCAGTAGACACTTTGGTCCCCGCAAGACTGCTGAAAAAGTGCTACAAAGTGGGTTCTATTGGCCCACTTTGTTCAAAATGTCTTTAAGGTTTGCAAGACGTACCCTAGATGCCAAATGGTAGGAACGATCTCAAAATGAAACACCCAATTCTAGAAATAGAACTCTTTCATGTTTAGGACATCGACTTTATGGGTCCACTTCATAATTCATTTGGAAACCAATACATATTGGTTGCTGTGGATTATGTGCCCAAATGGATAGAAGCCATTCCTAGCAAAACTAATGAGAACAAAGTTGTCATCAAGTTTTTGAAAGAGAACATCTTCTCACGCTTCGGAACACCACGTGCTAGCATCAGTGATAATGACACTTACTTTTGTAATAAATCCTTTGGAGGTCTTAGTGAAAGTATGCCATACCTTATAAATTGTCCACACTATATCATTCTCAGACTAGTGGGCAGGTAGAGGTCTCCAATAGACAAATTAAGCCTATTTTAGAGAAGACTATGAATTAAAACAAAAAAGACTGGTCCACCAAACTAGTAGATACCTTATGAGCCTACAGGCTCACTTTCAAGATAATTTTAGGGATGTCTCCATATAGGTTAATCATTGGAATGACTTGCAACCTGCCTGTGCAGTTAAGACATTGAGCTTTATGGGCCATCAAGCAGCTAAACTTTGATTTAAACAAGGCCAATGACTTTTGAAAATTGTAAATTTTTGAACTTGAGGAGTTTAGAAACGAGGCCTATAAGAACGTTAAAATAACAAAATGCAGGATTAAGGTTTTTCATGGTAAGTTTATCTGAGAAAAACTTGTCCCCGGATAAAAAGTCTTACTCCATAATTCAAGTTTTCATCTTTTTTCAGGGAAGTTGAAATCGAGATAGACTAGGCCATTCATTGTAAAGACCGTGTTTTCACACGGTGTTGTAGAGATCAGTGACACCAAAATTGGGAATGATTTTAAGGTAAATGTCAACGCCTTAAACCTTTCTTAGATCGATGCCGGCAAATGAAATATCGATAGGTTTTTTCGACCCAATGTATCAGTAACTTTACCTCATTTATATTTCATTTCATGCATCTATTCATTTCTTTCATACATTGAGGACAATGCGTGAGATAGGTGTGGGGGAGGGGTTCTAATATGACCAACATAACTTTTAAAAAAAAAGATAAGAAAATAAAAAAATTTGGATATAAAAAATTTTTGGAAAAAGAATAATATTTTAAGATATTTTTTTGCAAGAAATTAAGTCAATTTAAGGAATAAGAGAATCATAATTCAAATTTCTTATACTTGATGAAAATAAGATTATTTGTTTGATTATCTAGGGTTAGAAAGAAAATTTAAAAAAGTAATTTAGTCCTGATCTTTACCTTGATGAAATATGCACACTTTATACACTTACACGCTTAGGGTTAAAAAACAAATATTCGTATGCCTTATAGAAAAGAAAAGAAAAGACAATAAATATATAAGAAAAATAAAGAAATTTAATTATTGATTAGCTAGGTGCTTTGGCCTAAGGAAGCCTTGGTATTTATGTAAAAGATGATCAGATAAGTTTGAATATATATATATATATATAAATCCTCTGATTAATCTTGGTATTTCTGCCTCGTAAAGCATAAGTATTTATGCCTAAAAGTAGTAAATCTTATAAAAAAAAATTTTAGTTTTGTGGTCTTGTTTGCTCGAGTCCTTAAGTCCTTAGAGTGTTTCCTCACCTGGTGCCCTATGACCATCCGGTTTAGATGTCACCGACTAAAGGCTCAGTGCATGGGCAGATTAGAAAGCCTAATTGAACTAAGGAATAATACCATCAAAAATATAAAAAATAAGTAAGGTATAAGAGTTTAAGTTAAAAACTCCCTAGTCAAAATTTCATGGTCACTAAGGTGCATATGATTTAGGCTAAAAAAGTAGACTAGATGAGAAATACAAATTTGAGTCCTTACCTTGATTGATAACAAGTTTTTGAATAGAGATTAAGTGTAGGAATGAAAAATTATATTTTCCTATAACTTATAAATTACTTAAACTCTTACAATAATACTCCAAATGTTTTTCTCTCCTTTGAAAAATGTTTTCCAAAAATACTAATACTTTTCTCTTTCTTTACGGATTTTGTGAGTGTAATCAACTGATATCCCTGACGAGACAAAACTCGACCTCTAAGGATAGCCTAAAGGTTTAACGGCTTATTGCACATGCTTAGTGCAATCATGTTTCCTATGAAAATGGATAGTTAGTTTTGTTTTGCTTGAAGACGAGCAAAATATATGTATAGGGGTGTGATCAGCCACTGATATTGTATAATTGTAGTTATATTCCCATGTCAATATTATAATAAACTTAATTTTTAATTATCTTTTTTCTAATAATGTGCAGGCCTATTACCAAGCGAGAAGGAAGAGAAAAGAGGCCCAAAGCCCATCTAAATTCTGATTTAATTCAGAATTATTCAAACTTGTGCAAATCAGCCAAATCAAGGAAGATAAGACCAGTTAAAAATCATTTAAACTCCAATTTCATAAGATCCAGTCAGTTAATTGAAGATCAATAAAGAATCATCAAAATTAGAAGAGTAAACGAAAAAAAATCTAACTTGCTAAAAGAAAAAGGAGTCAATGGGCGAGATCTTCCCCGTGGATGTGGCTAGTTGGCCTCATCCAGGCCGCGGATCCACGAACATGTTGTGAGATAAGGGGGAAAGTTTGCTCCCCCTACCTATTCACTTCTCTCCCCTCTAGTTTTTTCCTATAAATACCAGAAATTTCGTTAAGGAAAATAACGAAAACTAGGATCTAAATTTTTCATTCTTAAGGCTAGGATTTATGTTAGATAGTTGCTATTCATTTGCAATTTCGTTTGTTGTTCTAGTCTAGTCCAGCCATAAGTGAGAGAGAAAGAGTGATTGTATTCTGAAGTTGAAGTGACAACAATAAAAATTCAGGATCTCACTGTTTCTCCAAACTATCTGGTATGTTACATTTATTTTATATGCTTTGTTCTACATCAATCATGAGTAGCTAAAGCACTTTTTTATGGGCTCGCTGATCTATCTCTTCTACCACTCTTCTCTTGATTGGTTTTCATGAAAGCAACCCACTTGAGTCATTGGTATGTCTATGTCAATCTCTGTTCTTGAAGGCACATGAGGATGGTTGTTAAACCTTAAACATTTATTTCAAAAACACATATATTTATTAATCGGTTTTCCATACTTGCTACCTCACTTGATGGTTTAACATTCTATTTTTAAAAATATTGTGTAAAGATAAGTTTTCAGTTTTAAAACAAAACTATCTTATTTATTTTACTTGAACACTAAAAGAAGACTTTTTATTTTGCATATAACTAAAGTGAGGCATTAAAGCTTTCTTGAGGAAGGTAAGTAAGTGAGTTATGGATTAGCGAGATCGGATCTTCTCCATCATTAGAAACACAACCAAACAACATCTTCAAGCTTCTTAAAAATCATCTTCTCTAAAACCATTTCTGAATTTTCAAGTTTTTTTTTAAATCACTTCTCTACTCTCCATCATCTTATTCATCTAAAAAATACCAACACTAAAACTTGTTTTTCCCACAATACTGAAATGTTTGCATTGCATCTCTCCTCATGGACACAACCTATTAGCCCTAAGCTACACGGGACTATAATTTCTACAATCTGTAAACCTTGTTATCATGTTATCAATAGAATCATTATCATTCATGCAAAAATTTTCATATTAAGAACATAGAAAAATTTATTTTAGCTCTTTTGACTTGTGAAGTTCCCTCATGTGTGACAAGCATGTATGACCAAATCTAATGTGCGGTTTTGCGATGGATAACTCAAGATATATCATCATCATTTAAAGCTTGTAAAAGTGCATAGGGTGTTGGCCCAAAGGCCCATCACTCTAGTTTTGATGATGATTAACTCATGTAGTTATAGTACTAATGATCTTATATTTATATAGTTTCAGATATACTTTCAATATCATAGCAGGTGCTTAGCTTCAACAAAGGAGTTTGGGAGCTAACACATGCATATTCAAGAGCTCACATGTCAAGATCACATCTAGCAATCAGATGGAGTCATGCTCTTTGGATCATGTTTGGATCGAGTCGACTTCGAGGAGTAGTTCTACAAGAAGACTTCGGTTTGTATTTATTTTAGTTGTGTTTAGATCTTCTGTAAGATAGACTAGTGTTGATATGTTCAAGTTCACTCACACACAAAAGTTCAATACGTTTGGTTTTTGGTTTACCGGGTTTTGGATTTCAAGTTCACATATATAGATTTTCATAAATAGATAGAATCAAAACAAGTTTACATGGTTTAATGTATATTGGATTTCATCTATATGTGTGTGTGTGTGTGCGCGCGCGCTTCGGATATTTGAAAAAAACTTATTTTTATGATCCTATTCATGTGTTTAGAGTTTTGTAAATAACAAAACTTATTTTTAGATTTCATGTCAAAACATAGATATATATTTTTTTACAAGTGTATTGGATTCTATACATGCACAATATATTTCAAATGTGTTTTAATATCATGTTTTTGTATTTATACAAGTTTTGTAGAAAACGGTTTTTCTTTTCAAAATTCAAGTTTTGAAAAATACGGCTTTTGTTTAAGGCCAAATATTTTATATCACAAAAATAGTTCAAATAGATTGTAATATGTGTTGATTTTTTGTCTTACATATTTGTTCTTCAATATTTAACAAGAACTTATTTTTTGAGGAATTTATGAGAATTTATGGGATTTTATTGGAGTTAAAATATCTAAGTTTCAGGTCTCTTTATATCTCAGCCAGAACCTGCTGGCGGTTGACTGGATGGTTGATCGGACCAGAGGTCGGTCGACCGGACCCGTCGACCGATGTGCACGAGGATGTGCACAAGGCTAGCCTAGAAGGCCGGTCGACTGGGCGGTCAACCGACTATAACTACCCAGCTCTCGGGTAGTGCCGGTCGACCGGAGCTCCAACGATCAGAAATATGACCATTGGATGGTTGACCGGCCGGTCGACCAGAAGGTCAAAACTGACCTTTTCTGGCTACCAATGGCTAGTTTTTTTAGAGGCTATAAATAGGGCTTCTCTTGGGCTGTTTTTGATAAGGTTTCTAGAGAGCTTTTCTTCCCATCTTTCAAGCATTTTGCAGCAAGTCTGAGAAGAGTTTTTGAGCATTAAAGTTTTATTTTTATTTGTTTTAAAGTGTTGAAAAAATCAAAGAAAAGAGAGTCTTTGGGGAATTGGTTTTGATCTTTATTTCAATATCTATCTTGTGCTTTTTCTAAGTGTTTTTTCTTTGTTATTTTTCTTTCCAAACAATTTGTTTTCTCACACCTGAGCTATCATATCTAATCCTATCTATAGGATCTTATTTTTGTGAGAAAAATTATTTGTGGTCTATTGTGATCACCAAGTGTTGTTTGTGGTCTATTATGATCACCAAGATTGTAATCTCTTCTTTGCTTTGGGTTTGTGTTCATCCCTCTTATGTAGAGGTGATTATGGTTGTGGTTTGGTTTTGTCCCGATCCCTCTTGTGTAGAGGTGATAGAGTTTTAGCTTTGTGCCTATCCCTCTTGTGTAGAGGTGATTGTGATTTGGCTTTGTGCATTGTCCCTCTTGTATAGAGGTGATTGTGTTTTGGCTTTGTTCCTAGCCCTCTTGTGTAGAGGTGGTTATGTTGGAGAGAGGAGTTGTATACTCTGAGTTTGTAATTTCAAATTCTCGGTGGAGGTTCCTGATTAGTCTCTAAAACTGCATATTTCATACCACATCTTCATATTTATTTCATATTAAATTCTAGTAATAAACACCTCTCTTGGATGTTTCTAGGTCCATGGTAAGCAATGAAGAAGAAGACCCTAAATCACCATTTAATAAGTGATTAAAGGCCTATAATCTAGCCATTGACTTTGGAGAGCTGATTTGTTAAAACTAGGGGCCCAAAACTAGAAACCGGGGACTGCATCTGACAGGGGATAGACGGGACAGCGCGCGGCCTGAAGAGCCGTGGAAATATGGATAGGCATATGGGCACGGCCACTCCCATACTTTGGTTCAGGGTTTGCTCCCTGGCCCCCTTTCCGCTGGTGCCTATATATACCCCCTTGGGGTTCTGTATTGGAGATATGCAATATTTTAGGGTAGTTTCTTCTCCTTGTTGTAGTTTAGGGTAGTTAGATTAGTGTTGTTCTTCTTCCTCCTTTGTATTTTTCATTTCTTTTAGATCTTGTAATAGGAGAGACAGTGGTACATGGTGAGGAAGAAAGAGTACTTGTAATAGAAGGTGACAATCTATGAAAGGTGCTCTCTTAACTTATCTTTGTTTTCTTCTCTAGCTAATTTCCTCTCATGGCAACTAACTACTAACCACTAACTAGTTTAACTTCTTATTTGATAATCCCCATGAATCTAATAGTCTCTACTTGGCCTTGCTCTTGCAAAAGACATTGATAGCTCATGATGATGGATCTAACACTCTAACATCTAAATCTCTAAAAAGCTAATGTTATTTTATTTCATGCTTGCTCTTCTTAGATTTTGATGATTTAAGTGTAGCTTGCACTTGTTGGTTAAATTTGGATGTGAAAGTTAACATGAGTGTCATGCTTTGTAACGCTCATGAACCAAGGAGTAGTGATAGCCAATGATACATGCGAGGTAACTATCACTAAGAGGTTAGCATGTTGGTAGAGTCATTAGTAGTTAATAACCATGAGTTTTCTTTTTTTTTATCACTTTGCGTTAGAAATATACCAAAAATCAAAATTCCATTTCTTCTATGTTTCCCACTTCTTCATGTTTCACCGTACTTCTCTTTCATTCATTCTTTTGTTTTCTTTTTATTCTTTAAAATATTGAAGAACTTTTAACACGCACGTGAACAACCGGTAAAGCTTCTATCGCCTCCCGTCCTTGTGGATTCGACTCGTTTTAGCCTCCATGCTATAACAGAAGTATCGAGGAAGCTAAAGCACACATTTTAAATATCAATTTCAAAACATACAATTTTGTGCGCGGTTTCCCCTGATCAAATTTTGGCGCCGTTGCCAAGGCTGGGAACGATTTGATTTCACATTTTTATTAACTTTTCTTCTTTATTTTTGGTGTGCAGGTTCAAGCTTTAGCATTGCAGAAGTCCACACTTTCTCTTCTGTGGTTGGGTAAATTCCTGTATATTTTATATACTCTGCTGCTAATTTTTGTTTATATTATTTGTACACTGTAAATAATTTTAAGAACGAAAATATGAAAATTAGATGCTTTAAAACGGTTTAGACATTTGCATCTAGGCACGTGTCAATTTTCATTCTAATATACTATATTTTATTCTTGTGTTATTGTGATATTGATAAGAGGTGTACAAATGGCATTGCATATAGTATAGGATAAACACATGGGTGATTTACTCTCTTTGTGTGCTCATTCTTATCTATATTGCACACTTACACAAATTGAACCTAAGGGCAAAACCCAATACAACATAAGGTGGGGAAGTCATTACCCTCCCTTAGCCAAAAAATCACCTCCCCACTTACACAACCCAAGCCTAAATAAAATTTGCTAGACGTTGGCCCTTAGGGACATCTCGGGCACAATTAGGAGATTGACCTAAGGGGAAAGTTGTTAGAAGTTGACTCTTGTCAAATCGGTGTCTAAGGATGGGGATTGAGAGGCAAAACCTCGAAGAACAGTGGTTTGGCATAATTAGGCCCATTGCTCTGGCACGGATACCTCCCACTGATCTTGCCCCTACCTGGCTGATTAACTAGTGGTCAGATTCTGACAGTGTACCCCCCGTGGACAGTCTAACCTATTAGGAGTAGTTTAGGTCTAAGTCAACCCTAGCATAGGCTTGTTTTCTTTTTCTTTTTCTTTATTTTTTTGTTTATTTGTTTGTTTTTCTTTCTTGTCAATTGTGATATGGATTTCAATAACAACAATTATTTCAATTATAATATGAATCTATATTTCACCCTGACCTCATGTGACTCGGATAACTCCAACCCGGCTATATATAACATGAACCAACCATATATGCCGAGTTGAGATTATCTGACTCAATATGACCATATCCCTAATCATATGACTATAATTTTCAAAATGACTTCCACTCTTCACAAAGATCATGGGGATTCACCTCCCCCGATTCAAATTTTCAGCCACCTTGTCCACAATTTCATTCCCCGATTTGGATCCATATCCTCCTTTTCTGTTCCATCAACTGAAGAAAAATCCAATTTAGGAAGGAGTATGGAAGCCATTCTTAAGTCCTAACAACAAATTTTGTTCAATTCACATCCTTCCCAAATTAAACTCCATATACTTCTTTTCTAGAATATCCATTGAGGAAGAATATGAGCTAAAAAAGCGTTTAAAAGTCTTTTATGAAAAATTGCAACAATTTCAAAATATGTTGGACTTATCATCTCAGCCAAATTTTCAAGAGTCCTACTCATCTTTTTCAGTCTCACCGATTCAAAATTAATAACCATCAATACTGGACTTGAGTACGGAACCCTTGCGTCAGTCTGAGCAGCAATCACAAAATCTGATGGACTTATAATTTTACCACAATTTTCAAAATCAACTTTCATACTTACCTTTTCAAGAAGAACCAAGTGCAAAGAGTATGGAAGACATGATTCCGAATCCAAATTCTATCACATGGCCAATCAGTAGGTTAGACTCACTTATGAGCAAATTGATCAATGAGAGCGAGAAAAATGTTTCTTGTCAACCTTTGACCGATCCTTATATCCCTAACTCTACTGATTGAACTAATGAATCATGTCATTTTGAGAATCCAGAATCAATTTTAGAGCACACATTTGAACTTGACCAAACTCCAAGTTATGAAAGTCGCTTGGACATCCTGGCAAGTTATCCCTTTCTGAAATTGAAATCGAACCTGAATGTGATCCTAAACCTCATGTTAGTAATTCTATTTCAATTTTTGATTCAATAATGACTCCAGTATCTTTACTAGATTCTTTTTCTACTCTGGAATCAACATTGAATCCTGTACTAGTACACCGTAAAACTGAATCACTAATATCTTATGATCATACTTCATTGATGGGTAAAGTGTGTGAACATCAATTCTTTAGTTTGGACCCTATTTTTGAACAAATTTGACCTCATAATTGACTCGACTTGATCTGAGTCAAATTCTCGAGTCGGTATCAGTTTTTATTCCTGTTACATTTGAGTCCAAATAATCATCTTACAAAATCACACTTCATTGTTGGACAAGAATGTTGAAGTAAATGACTTAGTAATTATTTTTGAAAATTGGAAATTAGATGGGGCTAATTTTTTCAATAAGACCATTTATTTAATCATTCTTTTACTGTGTCGTATTAGAGAGGTCATTGTTGGGTTCCTTCAAGATCTACATTATCTTGGTTGGGTAGCAACGCTTGGCCCAATCAGACCACCACCGAAGCAACCACCATGAGGTAATTTTCCTTCCCTTCTCATTTATTTCATGTTTATACACATTCACGATGCATTGAGGACAATGCATGAGATAAATGTGGGGGGGAGGTTTACTAACATAGGTAGTTTTACATTTTCTTTCTTTTACACTTCTTCTTAGGAAATTTTTAAAAAATTTTTTTGTATAAAAACTCTTTTCTTTTCTTTTTACAAAACTTTTTGAAACGAGATAAATATGTTTTGATTTATTTTTAAGAAAATTAAGATTTCTTAGGAATAGGAAGGCCTAAAATTATGAATTTTTAAACGAAGTCAAAATATTAGATCTTGTTTAAATTTTAGGATAAGAAAGTAAGATTGAAAGGATAGTTTGATCTTAAATTTTTTATCTTAGATTTATTCACTTCACACTTACACAATTTTGGGATTGAAACAAAGACTGATAATGCCATAAAATATATATATAAATAAAAAAAGACGATGATAATAAAAATCACTTATTGAAGCTGGGTAATTATGCCTCAGGAAGCATGATTATTCCCGCCTAAAAATATGGACAAAATCAAAATAATCCCCTTTAGTTTTGTGGCCTTGTTTACTCGAGTCCTTAAGTTTGAGGGATTTTTTCTCATCTTGTGCCCTAAGATCATCTGGTCTGGGAGTCACCAGCTAAAGGCTCACTATCTGGGTAATTAAGAAAGCCTAAAAAAACTAAGGGAAGAAATATATATATACACACATACAAATCAATGGCATGAAGTTAGAGTCGATATCTCAAAAATCTTCACAGTTCACAAAGTACATATTTTCTAAGAGTTTTATGAAAGATCAAAGAGTTAATTCAATTTTAAGTTCTTACATTTAATTTATAACAAGATTCTACATTTTGACTTAGTTTAAGAAAGAATAATTTCTGCTTAACCTATGACCTTGGATCACTTATATTTCGCAAAAATACTTCAACACTTTTCTCTATTTCAAAAATTCGTTTTCAAAAAACTAACATTTGATTCTTTCTTTATGGATTTTGTGGGTGTAATCTGCTGAAAACCCTCAGGAGACAAAACTCCTCCTCTAGGGGAAGCCTAGAGATTTAACGGCTTGTTGCACATGCTCAGTGCAATCACGTCACCTGCGAAAGTGGTATAATAATTCCTTTAGTTTTTTGTTTTGGTCGGAACGAATAAAAGATAAGTGTGGGGTGTGATTAGTCTCTAAAACTGCATATTTCTTACCACATCCTCATATTTATTTCAAATTAAATTCTGTTAATAAACAACTCTCTTGCGTGTTTCTAGGTTCATGGTATGCAATGAAGAAGAAGTCCTTAAATCACTATCTAATGGGTGATTAAAGGCCTATAATATAGCCATTGACTTTAGAGAGCTGATTTGTCAAAACCAGGGGCCCAAAATCAGAAACGGGGACTGCATCTGACAGGGACAGATGGGACAATGCGCGGCCCGAAGCACCGCGGGCGGCTATACAAGAGTCATGAAACGCGGCTAGGGCCATGCTTTCGCAGCCGTACGAGCGCGTCCTCGCCCATACTTTGGGCCACGGTTTGCCCCTGGCCCCCTTTCCCCTGATTCCTATATATACCACCCTGGGGTTCTGTATTGGAGATATGCAACGTTTTATGGTAGTTTCTTCTCCTTATTGTAATTTAGGATAGTTTAGTTTAGTGTTCTTCTTCTTCTCCTTTGTATTTTCCATTTCTTTTTTATCTTATAATAGGAGAGAGAGTGGTACATGGTGAGGTAGCAAGAGTGCTTGTAATAGAAGGTGATAATCTATGAAATGTGCTCTCTTAACTTATCTTTATTTTTTCTCAACTCCTTTACTATTGGCCCAAAGGCCTATCACTCTAGTTTTGATGATGGTCAACTCATGTAGTTATGGTACTAATGATCTTGTGTTTAATTAGTTTCAGATTTGTGATCAAGATCTTAGTAGGTATGTAGCTTCAACAAAAGACTTAAAGTCAAGTTTTAGAGCTAGCACTGGTTCTGATTCAAGAGCTTGTGCATCAAGACCACATCAAGTACTCAAGAGGAGTCTAGCTCTTTCGATCAAGTTTGGACCAAGTCAAGAAGATGAGAAGACTTCAAGTGAAGACCTTCAAGATCAAGACTTGTGTCTAGGTTTGTTTTTATAAGATTTTGTTTTTAAAATGTAAAGGATAGAATAGTTGGTGGATTGCTCAAGTATATCTTACACACACATACACTCTTGATTTATATGTGTTTCATAAAGAATTTATACTTTAGAAAAATACAAAAGAATTTTCATTTTGGAAAAATACCGGTTTGATTTTTGGAATTCAAGTATGTATGTTTTAACAAAACCATATTTAGTGCTTAATGTCAAAAAACTTAGATATTTCACCATGTATGTGTAGTGGATCATATCCATACACTCTATGCTTCAAAAGAGTTTAAAATATCTTATTTTTTGTATTTAGAGGAGTTTTGAAAAAATAAGTT